>JANLJB010000930.1:32912-95985 GCA_026212285.1 Bursera cuneata | reverse complement strand
ATGATTGTAATAATTTTTCATATAGTGAAGTTTTTCTTGTCTTTGACAGCCCGTGGTTTTTCTTCGGTTTTGGAGTTTTTCACATAAATTCTTGTGTTATGTTTCTTCTTAATTTCTCTATTATTCTCCTTTGTTTTTCCTAACAATTCTTAAGAGAGTTCAGAAATCCGGTTGCTAAAGTTGAATAAGCTGCAACCAGTGGGCTACTGTGAGCCTCATGGGCCCAACCGACCAGACACCTCCACTTCATTTGTTTCTGATAAGGTAGACATTTTCGGCTCAAAATTGATAAACCTTTGACGTTACTATAGGTTTGATTCTATCAGCCCAATTTTCCCTCAAGCCCAGAGACAACTGTTCAACTCAAATATATTTATTACTCACGAAAGCGAAATTCATATTTGAGATTTTGCATGGCAATTGGCAAAGAGATAAAGTTATATAAATAAAAGAGTAGATTGATAGGTGTCGTTAATATTGTAATAATATCCATGCTCATTCAATTAATGTTAATACAGCATTGACATCTGTGAAGATAAATTTTATATTATTTCTGCTATAATCTGACTTACAATTTGAGAGGAAGGGAATGAAGATAGATCATTATTATTATAAGTGAAGTATAGGCTACGTACTCCTGTTGTGTTTCCTCTCAGGAAACTCTCGAGGTTAATTCATTTGTGGTCATGTGCATCTCCAATCTCATCATCTATCACATGTGTTATATATATATATATATATATATATATATATATAAGGGTATGACATGAAAAATTTATCAATCTCTTAAAAGCTTAAATTTGTAAACTCTCGGGTTTCAAGTATTTTCGTACATGAACCGGACTTCATTAGTCTTTTTTAAGTTTTACAAGTAGATCAATATATATATATTTTTAATTTATATCGTACAGATTTAAACATTCAACCGTTTAATTAAATAATTTTGATACCATATTAAATTTAGTATTTTTCTAAAAACTTAAGTTTACGTTAGTTTTATGCTACAATATGATATATATCCAAGCGCAAGATATCTGACGTCTTGACTCAGTCATCTCATCTCAAGATTCAAGAGCCAATAATACATAACTACGATGCATGACGCCAAATAATGGCAACAGGTGCTTCAAGTTTACAAGATACAACTACTTTAGGCCATCAAAGGGAAAGGAAGTCCCGATCCCATCCCATCCCATCCCTTCCCAATTCCATCCCATCTCATCTCTTCTCTTCTCCTGCGTTGCATGGCGATAATCTATAAAGTCGTTTTCTATGGGCGTACCTATATACTTAGCTTATGGCTAGCTAGAGAGAGAGACTAGATATATAGCTAGCCTTATATGCATTATGCATACAATTATTATTCGAAGCTGTGGCTCCCACATCGCAAACATCAACCTTTTGGCATGAAAAGGAATTTCATGATCTCTCAATTAGTTAGTTACTTGTATGGGTGAGAATCGTAGAAGGACCAGGCCCTAGTCTCTTCATTCTCGCCCTCTTTTATCATAAAAGTCATTTCTATGAATACTAGCCACTAGGATTAGCAATATCAATAGCATTATACATATTTATGCCCCACAACCAAACCAACAATTCATCACATCATATCCTTGATGGCTTGATAGCGAAAACCCTATAAAAATACATGATTATAAACACTTAATAAGTCCTTTTTCTAATAACTCTTTATTCTCAAAATAATTATTAAAAAAAAAAGGTTAACATAACGTCGTTATAATTAACCACGGTAGTCCTTGTCATGTTAAGAGGAAAAATAGCCAAAAATAGATCAATTAAACCCAATAAAGCAATATTTTTGTTTTTCGATGTAGATGGGTTGGAAAGATCTCCACTCGAACTTCCAAACTGTCAACAATCAGTTGCAGATGGTAAAGTCCGGACTCAACTTCATACCATTCTGGAAAAATTAGATCAAGAAGAGCCTAAACGCGTCGCGTAAACAACAATGCCAAGTAAATGATTGTCAGTTACACGCAAAGGGAAAGTGAGATTACGAGTCTCGAAAGTCTCTCCCCACTTTCTTTATATAATTTTCTGAGTGGCTTCAATTAAATAAGTTGTGTTGTGGTCCTGCAAATTGAACTTACTTTTCTAATACAGAAGTAAAGGACCCGCCATTGGTAGATGCATGTGTAATCTATTATAAAACATTTTCTCTGAAATGCATTATTTTATGGATTAAAAAAAAACCCAATCAAGATAGGGAAAGATCATAATAATTAATTGCTGTATTATTGGCAATGGGTACTAAAATAATGTTGATTAAGATCTAAATTATTGAATGTTTATGCTAGTTTATTCGGTGGCTGGATTTGGAATCGAGAGAATGCATTAAATTACATGTAATGTCAACATATGTGTAGCATACGAGCTTTGGAGCAAGATTAGGCACACGCGTTCAATGTACATATGGTTCTTGTTAGATCTACATAGCCATTGCTCGATCATCAAGAGAATTACTGTAATATCACGTGATTAGTTTTTAGTTATTAAATCTTCTTTAATTTGAGTTTAAGTATACCACTTATTGTTTATAACTTGTAAATTATAATCGTTACTTCTAAAGCTTTGATGTGATGCAAGATTTTTAATCCATTATTGTAAGAAAAATATATTAGCTTTGATACGATTCAAATAACACGAAGAGACAAAATATTTAACGTGATTTGACTTCAATTGCCTACATTCACGGATGAAGAGATAAATTCACTATATCGTAAGTATGTAAAAATTCAAGAGATAACACATTAAACAAGTGCTTTACTCAATACCAACCCGATACCAAACATATTAGCGCATGAAGGCCTACTATCATTCAGCCTGGAGGTATTCTATTCGATGCCTAATATAATATGGTATTCTACTCGATGCCTGATATAATATAGCAAACTGCTCTATCGGAGTTGAATCAAATCTCTTTTAAGTCTCTTTCCAAAACCTCATAAGGGTATGTATCCATTATGTCTAGCCTCTCTTTCTCATAACATCTCTTCATGATTATAACTGATTCTCAATCCCTATATTTATAGGTGTATATGTAGATCTTATATTTCTAATAGGTGTCTAATAGAAGCAGGACTCCTATTGATACAATAATTATATTTTTCTATTACTTATATCAATCATATTTCTTATAGGAAGGAGTCAACTAGTATAATAGAAGTTAATCATAATTAAAAAAATAGAATTTTAAACAAGAGCAAATCATAAAATCTAATCCTAAAATGATTTCTTCAAAAAGTAAGATTCAGGTTATAAAACTTGTCAAAAATCAAAACAACCCTCAAATTTTGATTATTCGCTCAAATTTCTAAATTTTTAATGAGGAATTCTCCATGAAGCTTATAGAGCTTTTGGAAAAATAATTGAATGAAGTTTTGAAAAGATTTTAAGTATTACGAATTGTGGGACTTGGAATACAACATTTTGAAGAGACAATACACCCAAATTAAATTGATGAATTGTTTGTGGGTTAATTGGTCTAAATCAATAGTGGGAAGTCTAAAGGAGAAAGTAGAAATAAAACGAATAAATATCCAAAGACTTTCATTTCTAACTTTTGAATTTGGAGAACAATATTATGACGCATAAATACGCCTTGATATTTCAATGTTGAAACAGCATCATAGACTAGGGTACCCTACACATATATTTTTATATTCTTTTGACAGCCAGCAAATAGCCCATTATCTTAATTCGAATCAACAACTCACTTATGGGAATCACTCATTTTTCTAATCGCACACACTCCTTTTTGCTAGTACTTTGACTACCAAAAGGGATAACACAACTTTATTTTTCGAATATTATAAATTGGAATAAACCCAATAATATCAAGGTATGATCGATGTTCAATTTTAATAGACATTGTAATTATATGTCAAATTTATTCATGTTCTAAAATTTTTTAATTATACTAAAATAATAATTTAAATATATAATATATGTAAAGGAATCACATTATGAACATTAATTATTAAGGTTCCATTAATATATATTATTTATACTTTTTTTATCTTATTGAATTACTGTTAACTTTATTATTTTATCAAAAAGTATATTAACATGAATTTAAATTATATATTTAAATCTTAATAATTGAACATTTAAAAATATTAAATAAGATAAAAATGCAAAAGAATCTTTTGATTTGGGAGTACAAAATAATTTCTTGGTGCGCGGTTCAACAATCAAACTCGTATGATACGCCACGCAGTGAAAACGCCAAAAATCCCAATTTATCGCAAGGCGATATCGGGCAGATACAGAACACAGAAGACGGTAAATTGAGATATTCTCGAGTGTCGCATTTGAAAGGACAGCAGCAGCGTGGGCAGGACCAGCAATAAGAAGCGCTACAACCGAGTGGGGTTCCCACTTCACGTGCCATCACGCCCATCCACTATACATGGTGCTGATCCGACACGTGGCAGAACTTACTTAAACTGGGGCACGTGTCAAAATCATAGACTGTCCAAACAGGACCACCTTTGTCCTCTTTTTAGAACCGGGTCAGGTGAACCCCCTCTCTATCTTACTATTTTATTCAAGTCGCGACAAACGAGTTACTGGTAGTACAGAATTATTCTCGTAAGAGACAAATTCATCTTCCCAAATTACCCCATCCTGCCAATCTCTTGTCCACTAGCCGAGCCCTTACGTTACGCTACATATTGATTTTCTGAACACACGTGGCGCTCATCCACGGCCAGCCGCGGAAAGAAAACCGTTGGATTATTTGATGGTTTTAACCGCGATTATCGTGGAATTTATCCACTTTTCAGTTAATTTGGATAAATGATTAGTTTTTTACCAAAATAAAATTTATTATTTATGATTTATTCATTGAGTCTATGATTTATTAATTCACTGTCTTATAAGACTCATTCAATAAGTGTTTAGATTAATAAACTATCAAACTAGTAAACATTTTAACTCGATAATTATATAGTTTATTAGACAGCTTGACTCCTAATCGGACGGAAAAAAAATTGGATTTCGTTTTCAGTGTTAAAATTTTGATATTTTTCCCGGTGTGCGCGATGCATCAGATTGCATCGACTAAGTGGAATAGAAATCCGACGTGGCATTTAAACTAAAAATGCAGGGTGGATTAGTAATTTCGGAGAAATCAAGTTTACAGAGAGAAAAGATACAGCGAGCCTTATCCATTTTGTAAACTAATCTTTATAAAAGCAGAAGGAACTCAGAAATTTTATGACAAAACTCAAAAGCCAACCTATTAACGCATTGGTCACTTGGGAGGGAAGAGGAGAAGAAACTAGGAGAACGAAAAATAAAAAAATACAGAAGAGAAGAGACGAGAACTCGAATGGCGACAAGCAAGAGTTACTACACAAGACCCAGCTACCGATTCCTCTCCAGTGACGTGTCACCTCATTTAGGGTCAACAACGGAGTCATCGGCGTTCGAACTCGACGAGTCCGACTTCTATAACAACTCCGACCACTCGCCGGAGTTTCCCCGCAAGCCCACCGTCTCCAATTCCCGGATGAATAAAAAAACAACCAAGCGCTCCGATACTACCGGCGGAACCCCCACGTCGCTGCCGGTCAACGTACCCGACTGGTCGAAGATATTGAAGGACGAGTACAGAGTCAATCGGAGGGCGGACAGCGACGACGACGAGTTGTACGGCGAAGGAAGCGTTAGGGTCCCTCCGCATGAGTTCTTGGCCAGACAGATGGCGAGGACGAGGATCGTTTCGTTTTCCGTTCATGAAGGGGCTGGGAGGACTTTGAAAGGAGGCGATCTGACCAGGGTCAGAAATGCAATTTGGGAAAAAACCGGGTTCCAAGATTGAAAGAAGGAAAAAGAGTAGATCACAAATCGAAAAATAACATTGAGTGAGAAGTTAATAGTGAAATCAATTTATTACATGATTTTTATTTTTATTTTTCCTTTTTTTCTTTTTTCCGGTTGACGGATCATTTTTATGCGTGTAATCTTCCAACTTGGAGATTGTATCCGACGTTTTAGAGGGAATTTTTGTTGTTTTAAAAATTTTGTTGCTCAATTGGCAAGGTCAATTAATTGAAAAAATATCGATTTTCTCCCTTCTTTTATTATTATTATTATTATCATTAATTTGTTGGATGTTCGAAAGTAGAATTGGGGGCAATTTGGGGATTGAAATGGAAACGGAGGCTGTTCGAGTTAATAATTGGTGGGCCTGGGGTTCGATGTGAGTGGGGTTGGTAAGAAAAGCTGGGGCTACAATCAGTGATAGCTAATGATAATGACACTTGAATGATTCACATACTCCAATATGTCAAATCTACCCCTTTCTTTTGGCTTTTCCATGAGCGCTTCTTCACACAATCTTTGCTTCTCCCTTCTCCGTCTCTTCTGGGTTCATTTTGTTTCTGTTATTTACCTCTTTCTGTTTCTCCTTTATGTTTTTTGGGTCCCCCCTTCACTTTGACAATACATAATCCACATTTAGTTTGAGTTAAATTCATTTTCAGAACTTCTATAATAACTAAAAACGGTTTTGAGGTTGGAAGCATTTTCTTCGTTTTTGTTTTTGAACATATCCGTAACAGTCTGTTCAAGCTTCCGAGAAATCGTGGCTCTGTGTGCTTTGAACGACTGGATAAGGCTAAAATGGAACTTGGTAGGAAAGTTCTCCGACCGAAGCTTATTTATTATCCAGTTTTTGAAGTTTTCCATGTCAGATTAATAAATACTAAAACTCTTTTTAAATGTAAATAAAACATTTGGATAACACTCTAAACCTCGGATCTGGTAAGAAATAGATTTTCTATGGATATAGTTTTATTGAATCTGGATAAGATCTGATTTAATTATCCTAAATTTATCAGACTAGTTGGTATATATAAACTCGATCATAGGCAGCCTGCATGTGAACTGCACAACAATGCTGTAGTAATGCAGCTAGCTGGAAGTCAATGTAAAAATCTCAGATTAATCAACTTAACTGGGTAAAGTTAATTAATAACATTATTAATTTAATTACCCAATAATTAATCATGAACCACCAATAAGAATAAACTAACAATTCCATTGGACGGTTTACTTAACTGGGTAAAGTGGTCATATCAGATTTAACTTTTAAACGAAAATGACAAAAAACATTTTACATCCATGCAATAATTAAATAAATAAGTAAACTCCCAATTCACATTAATTATTTATGGAACAAATATGTAAGGACAAATTTGTGACCATTTGATTTGAGAGGCGAGAGGCGTTCCAGGCTACCAAATAAATAGGTGTGACGCCGGTCTGAGATGGAAAAAGTTAAACGCATGGGAGCCGTTTCTTTTGAGGAGATTGGAATGTTCGATGTTATGCACCGTTAGATTTATCTTTCGGTGGGACCAGAGATAGTGACGGTTAGTTGACTATTTTATCATCTACCAGGCTGTGGCGTTTTGTTTACGTTCGCCTGTCGTTTTCGAACTTTATGGCGACATGGGAATAAGTAACTGCGAGCGTGAGTGAGTAATAGTGTCGACACGATGCTGTCACCGTTGATCACATGGACTTTTGGCGAAGCAGAGGTGAATTTAATGACTCTGACCCGTGACGTGTGAGAGCAGGCTGGGCCCAATTAAGATAATAGAAGTTGTGAGCCTGTCCCAGATTTCAAGTGGACGCGGTGGGCCTGGCCTTTTTCCCCCTGGCTTCGTATAATCTTCTGAAATTAAAAAGGTTTTAGGATATTTAATATTTTCTTTCATTATCTAACTAAATTCAATTTTAAAAAATAAAAATATTCTTTTAAATGAGATGAGAATTATTAATACATGCTTTAACAAGTCTACTAGTGCTAACCAGTATTATACTTATGAACCTTTTATACTTATTAGTCTCTCGTAACTAACGACTAAATAATTTCGTTGACTCATATAGAATTTGACGAGTAAATTATCTCGTTTGTCAACTTACTATGTCTTATGAATAAGTTAATTATCAATTTATCAATTGAATAAACAATAAAAATAAATAAATTTTCAAATACCCCTCCAAACTTGGTTGCGTAAATCATCCTATAATCTTGATAACTTAAATCGATGAAACTTCACATATCCCGTCTCAAAAGTTAAGAGGATTGAAAAGTTTAACGGAGATAATAGTTAGGTTGACTACTCCGAAAGCAATTTATGAAAAGCAAAATGAATGAAACTTTGAGATAAACCATAAAATTTCATCTTGAGAGCCATGAGATAGAAGAAAACTGACTTATTATGGAAGTCTGCTATAAGACGCAATATTGCAGCATTTCCGTGATGAAGTGAACTTGCATTGAAATAATATAAAGATGTTACACATGCAATCAGCCCGGTAAGAGCCAAAAAGACATTCCAAGCAAGACAAACTAAGGTCAGAAAAAAAGGGAACAGTACAAAATGGATAAACTTGCATGATCATGAAAGGCATAAGTAGTTGGGCAAGACGTACAACTTATTATGTTTATCCTCTTTTGGCGAAAGTCGAATGGTTTTGTGCATATCTGTTCTTAGATAAAAAGATAGTCATCAAAATCACATGGCTTTTCGCCAACCTGGAGGCCATTCGTCTTGAAGTGCTTTTTCCTGTAAAACGACATGTATGGTCCGGAGAGCATTGAGAAATTTGACAATGGAGGGTTATTGCTAACCGTTGGTACGCATTTATAAGTTTCTGTCCACAAAATCCTAAGTTACCTCCTTAGAAGGAGGTGCATTGCATCAAACGTTGTACCCACTTCAAGTTTATAGACTCTTATGATTAGTGAGATAACTGGTCATGGATAGATCTTTTTGTGAATCACTTCAATTTTTTACATTAGATACTTGAATATTTTTCAGTTGTTCTGATCCATTGAGTCGGAACCTAAAATTAGATCGAAAGTCGAGGATCCCCCTCCCCCTTTTATGCTTCCATGTCAAATTAAAAAATGAGTATATTCGACACAAATTTGGTGTCTCTTCGTTGGACAATGCATATAGCTGCTATGAGAAAGATTTAGTTGTAGTAAAATTCTTTCTCCGATCACATAGTTAGAGAGGTATTTTTGAAATAAATTTATGATTTTTTTTAAATGAAAAATATTTTTAAAAAATTATGTGGGCTTGAACAATAATACGGGCGGTATAAAGGCCCACCATGCAGAATAGTCTAGTAGAAATCGGTGGCAGAAGAAAAGCCCAAAGTCTATCGAAACATCTTAGAAGAAAATAGAATGGTTATTGCCCAACATAAGTGGGCCAAAAGTCCAGATCCAAAATGAAGAACGACCCGGAACGAATGGCTGTGCTGCACCACCTACTGGTCAGAGCCTCGTCGTCCCTCGTAACGAGACCAATTTTACAGAGAGAGAAACGAAACAACGAAGCGACGACTGGTAGGCACTACGCAATAGCTTCCTAAACTGACTTCCACCAACCTTAGTCCTCTTTAGAACATTCGATAAAAATCCAAATCCAAAATTTCATTCGCAAAAGGCCCAGTTCGAAATTCCAATCCAGTTCAATGTCCAGCTATTCATCATCATCCTCCGATGAAGAACTTACCCCTGACCCTAACCCTAACCCTAACCCTAAAACAATTGACAACGAGCTGTCATTGGCGTCGGTAACATTGACGGAATCAAACGGTAATGGATCAATGAACGAGAACGAGCGGAATGGCGGTGATGAAGAGGTGTGGGGGAGGAAGATTTTGGAGGTGGATGGGCCGTCCAGCCCGAGTAGTAGTGGTTATGCTGGAGAGAGAGGGACGAGTAGCGAGACGAGCAATTCGAGGATTGATGAGGACGAGATACAGGAAGTTGGAAATGATGACGGTTTTGATGATTTAGTTCACGATTCTCAGGCCTCGTGGGTGCCCGGTAAACGCCACGTCGATGAGGTGAGTCAATCGCTGTTGCTTTTGCTGATTTCGAAGTTATATATGAAATTTGATTTTGTGAATTGTGGAGCTTTTCATGACTGAGGCAATTAGTAGGTTGATTACCACAGTTGAATTGAAACAATTAGTTTCCTAGTTATAGGAATTGATGAATGAAGAGTGAAATTTTTTTGTTGTATTAAATATTAAGTTTATGGCATTCTGTTCGACACATTAAAAGTTTATTGCTTAATCGATAGTTCTCGTTATAGACTGAGATATGGAACTAGCGTTTCAAAATCTTCGTTAAGAGTTGTGATACGACCTTCCTGATAGAAACTTGGAGTAGAAGATGGTGCCTAGTCCTACTCAAGACTATAGCCATTTTTCTAGCAGGGTTTACTTGCAGCATCTGAAAACCTGGTGGGCAGCTTTGTTTGCCTTGGAAACATGTGATTTAGGATACCAGAGAGCAATGGCAATTGCATGAACAAACAACAATGAAGTTCAAGAGCTGACGAGTGAAGTTTAGATAAGTAGAAGGAACTGAGAGTACTCTACTCTTCTCTGTTGGAACTTTGGGAGATCCATGACCTGTGAAGAATACTGCTTTATCGCTGTTAACCTATAAAAATGATCTAGTTCCAATGTATCGATTTTAATACTGTAATTTGTGAGATAACAGAGTCTGTATGATGTGATGGGATAAGTACATAATCTAAATTTGTGAAGAGTGGAACATTTTTTTATTATGCAAAGGATTGAAGGGTGCCATTGGCTTTGCTTTAAGTTTACATGCATTAGTCCCATCAAATTCTCCTCTCATATAATGGCTTATTAGGTGCATCATCTACTAAGCTGAGGAGAATTATATATCTGACTATTAATGAGTATGGTAATTTACGTTAAAAGCAAGTTTAAATGAGAAGAACAAAGTAGAATAGAGGGTTGTTTCAAAATACTCTCACTATGATTTTGCATTGCTTTGGTACTTGAGCTAATTCTTGATCCACTACTATTAATATCATGATGAAAGTAAGCTTCTTTCTTTTTCTTTTTTTTTTTAAAAAAAAACTTTTTCTAGGGTTCTTATACTTTATTGCAAGGTCTCTCTGTCAAATTGATTTTTATGAGGACACCTGCAATGTTATATACTATTTGATTTATAATAAAGTGCAGGATGATGCTTCTATATCATGGAGAAAGAGGAAGAAACACTTTTTTATTTTGAGTCACTCTGGAAAACCAATATATTCCAGGTTTGTCTCTTGTGCTTACAAACTCAGCATTCTCTAGTGCACAAATCCTATTCATCTTGATGTAAAGTAGAGGAAAAAGTTATTCAGTCTATTTCATTCTTTCATATATTCTATTTCTCTCTCGTTGACTTCTAGATATGGTGATGAACATAAACTAGCGGGATTTTCAGCAACGTTGCAAGCAATTATTTCCTTTGTGGAAAATGGGTATGTGGCTGAATCTATTAATTGCTTAATGTTAATCAACTCAGTGTTGAAGCATATGTCTATTCTTATTGTAATTTTTATTTTAGAAAGACAATTGTTTAAAGGAATATTTAGTAGTTACCTCATTAATCACTTTATTGCTTTTCAGAGGGGATCGGGTCAAATTGGTTAAGGCAGGAAAGCACCAGGTCTGCGTTTTTCTCTCTCTCTTTTTTTTAAGCGGAATTTTTCTTTTTTTACTTAACCTTATAATAAATCCTTGTATCTGTGCATGTGAGCAAAACTGTGATCCTTGCTGGTATAATGTTTACATGGTTATTTTGAAATTTAATTTGTAATCCTAAAAACTTTTAGAAACTAACAATCTTTGGATTGTTTCTTAGAATGGCAAGATTCAGCTTGATTGGTCAACTTAAATTGCTCTTGGTTTTGCTTTATTAGTTGTCCATGAGTTTGTTGATGTTATAGTTTTCATTTTGCGGAGTCAAGCCTTTATTCTTTTAAAATCTGTCGAATTTGATTGGGGTTTAATTATTTGTGTCCAGGTGGTCTTTCTTGTGAAAGGACCAATATATTTAGTTTGCATCAGCTGCACAGAAGAACCTTATGAATCATTAAGGGGACAATTGGAGCTTCTTTATGGCCAGGTAGCGTTAGTTCTTTACTCTATTCTCCTTAAAATTTTGATATCTAGTTGCTGTCAATGTCTGCAGCCTGAAATTGTATTCTTTTTAATTTGTTAATTATCTCTCACATTGTACACCTAGTATTGTTTTTATGAACCAAAATTGTTATGATTGTTACTCCACTATCATTTGATTGATATGGTGTGAATGCAGATGATACTTATTTTAACAAAGTCCATTAATAGATGCTTTGAGAAGAATCCAAAGTTTGATATGACACCCTTGCTTGGAGGAACGGATGTTGTCTTCTCCTCACTTATCCACTCTTTCAGTTGGTTTGTTTCTTTGCCTCCTCTAGGATGCCTGCTCTTGTTTGAAATTTTTTTCTTTTCTTTTTTTTTTCCCTGTTTTAATAATTTCTGGAAGTAGGATTTCCTTTCTTTGTTGAACTCAAGTCAGTAAATGCTATTCATGAGTAGTGGATAATAAAATTGATTTTTTGTGGTTTTGGATTTTTAGGTTTATGCTTAAAATTTTAACTTTTGAGATTTGATAGAGGTAAACTAGATGTAGATGTTGTTTCAAGCAGAATATGAAGAAGCCCATATTTCTTTGTTTTATGAGTTCCTTATGTTTTTCTCTTCTAAGCTGCAACTTGGAATGCCCACTTTCTTCTTTCCTGTTTTAAGTTGGA
This sequence comes from Bursera cuneata, assembly GCA_026212285.1. Taxonomy (NCBI): domain Eukaryota; kingdom Viridiplantae; phylum Streptophyta; class Magnoliopsida; order Sapindales; family Burseraceae; genus Bursera; species Bursera cuneata. Next base: position 83,317 of record JANLJB010000930.1, on the reverse strand, counting down.
TGGCACCTTTAAATTAATGGACCATTTCTTTGTTTTAGGAACCCAGCTACATTCCTTCATGCATACACTTGTCTTCCCCTTGCTTATGCAACAAGGCAAGCTGCTGGTGCTATATTGCAAGATGTTGCTGATTCAGGTGTCCTGTTTGCATTACTAATGTGTAAATACAAGGTACAAATCCCTCCTTTTTATTTTTCTCTGGTTGTACACCGGTTCATATTTCCTAGTTATTTCCAGTTAATAATCTCTTGCTGCTATGGGTATTTTGCTGACTTGAAGCTTGATTGCCAGGTTGTAAGTCTTGTTGGTGCACAAAAAGCCTCTCTTCATCCTGATGATATGCTGTTACTATCCAACTTTGTTATGTCGTCAGAATCATTTAGGTAGGTGGAATCAAACTTCGATGGGTCTTATGTCATATTTTATTGATCAACTAGCATTGAGATTTTGACGGTGTAAAGTGATGAAGAACTGTATGGAAGAAGTCTTGTTGTCTGATTTATATTGATTGTTTTATTCTGGAAGTTCTTACCATGTATTTAGCCGACTCTTTGTGTTTAGCCTATCAGTCATCATTATTTGGGCACCGTGGATGATTAAGCTGTTGATAAATAAGTCTTATATTTTTCTTTAGATGTTTAGTTAAGTAAGATTGATTCCATAAGCAGGATTTGAACTTTGGAAGTTCCTACTTTCACAAACGTTTTATTTTTAATCATGTTATGTTGTGCCGCACTTTGACATTTGTGTTTTAAGCGTGCATCTGTAGAAAATAATATCAAATAAAAAAGTCCTTAAACTTTTTCAATAGTATTCTCTCTTAATTGCACATTTTCTTTTCTTTCTTATGGATTTTATGTGCTGACTTTTTAGGCTGCAACCAATTTCATGATAATCCATTAGGAATACATCATTCTAATCAAGTTCCATGTGCATAATCCTTTCATATCACCTATTTATTGCAGAAGATTGAGCTTAAAACTCACCTCATTCTTTATATATATGGTATAGATTTGTAATCAGAAACCAATTTGAAATCAGAGTCCGTATTCCGTTGGCAGGGGCTTAATGTTTGTGATTTCTGAACTTTTCTTGAGTGTCAAGTCTTACTTGATTGTCTGGTTTTTTGCAGGACGTCTGAATCTTTTTCACCAATTTGCCTGCCAAGATATAATCCCATGGCATTTTTGTATGCTTATGTCCATTATTTTGATGTGAGTGAGACAGGGATCACAATTTTTTTTCCCCATGCGATTTATCTTTTCACATTCAATGAGTGTCATCTTAGGCATTTGTATGTTGATTCTATCAAGACCCGTAGACTACAGCAGTTATAAATTCTTATGGCAGGTCGACACATACTTGATGTTGCTTACTACTAGTTCGGATGCTTTTTATCATCTTAAAGATTGCAGGTAAGCCTTTGTGTTCTATTTTAATAAGTAATATTAGTGGATACGGGGATATAAGTTGCAGCCTTTTATTTTCTATATTATTTGAAGTAATTTGAATGAAAATTTGTAGGATTCGTATTGAAATGGTCCTTTTGAAGTCAAATGTTCTTAGCGAAGTTCAGAGATCCATGATAGAAGGGGGAATGCGTGTTGAAGATTTGCCTATAGATCCATTGCCTCGTTCATCTATTTCTTATCGCTTGAGCCAGCAGAGGCTTTTAATTGATTCTCCTGAAAGATTCAGGGAATCGAGTTTTGGCATTGGTGGTCCTGCTGGACTTTGGCATTTTATTTATCGCAGCATATATCTGGATCAGTATGTTTCTTCTGAGTTCTCATCACCAATTACCAGTCCTCAGCAACAGAAAAGGTAATTGTGGAGTCTTTGACCAGCTTTCTTTGTTATGGTGAGTTGTTTTGGCCTCGTTGCTGCCAGCACAGTTACTAGTTTCTTGTGTTGCAGATTATATAGAGCTTACCAGAAAATTTATTCTTCTATGCATGATAAACGAATTGGACACCACAAAACTCAATTTAGAAGAGATGAAGACTATGGTAAGATTTTCATCTCATTCTGTATTTCTTAATTCATATTACATCTTCAAGTTGCACATATCTAATTATCTGCCTGAGCAGTTTTCATTTGGCAAGACCATTTTTATGTATTTCACAAACTTTTAAAGAGTTGAAATGCAATAAGTGCCATCTCAAACCACTGTGAGACTTTGTTGAAAATTAACCGAATTTTTAAATTTAATAGAAAATGGTACTAACCTGTAGCTAGTGAGGTCAGCTCATGTCAGAAAAATTAGAAGATGAAGTCATTTTTTAGTAAGTTCATTTTTTCACATGTAGAAGTTGGAAGCATTAGCTTTTTTGATTTACTGGACCTAGTTATTTCTTAGTTCATTTAAACTTGGAGCTTTGGGCTATGATAGCCATAATATTTTCCAGGAGCAAATAACTATTACCTTTACAGTCAAGATTGGATTTGTTTTGTTGTTGAATTTCTTTTACAATATTGTAACTTTATTTCTTCTTTCAATTGCATAAAATTTTACTTGTTCATGTATTTTGTGTATATGCTTGACTTGAAAGGCATTTCTGTTGAATTTACACAATCACTTTCATGCGCAGTTCTACTCTGCTGGGTCACCCAGGATTTTGAGCTTTATGCAGCCTTTGACCCACTTGCAGATAAGGTTTGATTTTTTATCATTCAGATTCACGATTTGTTGTTTATTTTAACTTTTACAAATTGTGTGAACACTGTTTTGGCGCTAATCTCTTCCAAATGAGGGATTTCTTGTTTATTTAATATTTTTGGGCTTAAATACTGAAAGTCTTCATGAATAATTTTTGTTTCTGGCAATGTTAATCATGAAAATATATAGTTGAAATAAAAATGTTGACATCTGTAAGCCTCATGGGACTTGCTTTACCTCTACCCTTGATAAGTTTCCATTAATTAAGCTAGACTGCAGGGTGAAACTGCAATTACTTTTTCATGTTTCATTTTGCTGGGAATGTTACAAGATTCTCTGATTTGAATGTGTAGGCTTTGGCGATAAAGACTTGCAACCGTGTTTGTCAGTGGGTGAAAGATGTGGAAAATGAGATTTTTTTGCAGGGAGCAAGCCCCTTTTCATGGTGATATTCCAAATTATTCTGTTGCACAGCATGTACCCTAGTTCTGTTTATTTAATAAAAGCCCATATAAATATTATCTGCTGCCCATCCTCATTGCATGATGCGAATGGTTAATTTTCTCTTTGTATGATTCACTTTGTAAAGGTTTGATCCTGTTGGTGTCATCACAACTTGTAAAAGTAGTCCTAGAATCTTCCACTAAGCAACTAAAGGTAGTTTTTACTAATACAATATCTGGTTCAACATACAAGGCCAACTTTGCCGTCAAAATTTGCATGAAAATTACATTTAAAATGTGATATCAGAATGTGCCTGTCTGCCTGCGGCTTGAAGTCCTTACTTGTGCACACAGTAGTTAAGGAAAAGTTGAAAGCAGTGAAGAGCCAAATAATTGTTTGTTCTTACTGTTACGTTATCATGCATTCTGAAGTTGTATGTCAGTTCTATGATTACTTTTGATTCAATCCGACCGATCATAGAAGTTTGCATGAGTTTGCCATTTGTGGAATATATATATATATATTAAATTAATTACACAGCTCATATCTCGTAATTTTGGTTCTTGAAATTTACACAAATCCAAGCTAAAACAGCCCCGGATATGCATAGGGGCAGTGCTTAGAGGTGATGCTTAAAAATCTTAATCTTCCATTGCCCAGAAACATCCAGACTCTCAACAAATTTGTAATTCATTAGCAGAGTAGAAATGCACTTGAAGATATTCTAGTGTTAGACTGCATAATTTTTTGTACTTGATCTGAAATTCATACATAGTATAGTGGAAGTGCAATTTTGAAATTGTAGCAGAGAGAGGTGAGCAGTCCGCAACGGTTAACTGTAACTGGACTCCCTTCCCTTTCCTGCAATCATTAATAAGGTCCCATTGCCACTGCCCCTTTATTATTAGCATCCACCAACACCAAGCCCAATTTTTTTTTTTTAATGAATTATAGAGAATTTAGAGATCAGTCAGTCCACTGATTGAGCAGAGGCAGCCGACATTTACGTTTATAAAATTAAGTCGATTGATTAGGTTAGATTGACAATAAATAGGATAAATACATAGACACCCCCAATATTTAGATAAAATAACAAACTCTTTTTAAATTTTGAGAAAGTAACATAGACACCTACAAGATTTGGTTTAAGTAATATTGACACCCTTAGATTCTTTTTTAAGATTTTTTTATCTTTTTTTGTCTTATTCAAAAGTTAACAAAATAATAAAAGGTTCCAAATAAGTTTCATTAATGACACAAAACTTCAACATATTTCATTAATCATTATAAAACTCTTGCTACAAAAATTTAATATATATACATATATTGTAAATTTATATTTTTTTAAACAATTTAAAAATAATAAATGTATATTAATATTTTAAAATATTGAACGAATATATTTTATATATATATATATATATATATATTTAATATTAATATAATAAATCTAAAAAAATAATATGCATATTTTTTTAGAAAAAWTTTTTATGAAAAATTACCTTTACGAAGATAATTGTTAACTTGAGAGAACTTGAAATCTTTTAAACTACCTAGTCTAATCATATTTGTCTCATAACTTTTTATAAATTTATATTTTTTAAAGCTTTTCTTATAGATATGTCTTAATTATTTTTTAAAAAAAACATTTTACTTGTTCTCTAAGATTTTATCATATAATATTAAAATATATCTATTTAAAATTTTAAAATTTTATTACTTTTAAATTTCTTAAAAAAAATATAAAAGTATAATATAAATTTAATGTTATTTCAACAATATAAAAAATAAAAATATAATGTTAAAAATATTAAAAAATATAAACATTTATTAAAATGTAGGAGACAAATATGATTAGAATAATTACTTTAAAAGTTCTCAGGTTCTTCTATATTAACAATTTTCTTTGTTTTGGTGATTTTTTAAAAATAAAAAAATCATTCTAAAGAAAATGATAAAAATATGTCATTTATGTTTTTAGATTTATTATATAATATTAAAAAATATATAAAATATATTCATTCAATTTTTAAAAATATTAACATAAATTGTTATATTTAAATTATTTAAAAAATTATACGTAACTAATATATATATATATTGTAATAAAAGGTTTTGTGATTATTAATAAAATGTGTTGGGGTTTTGTGATTAATGAAACTTATTTGAGATTTTTTATATTATGTTAACTTTTAAGTAAGATAAATAAGAGTTAAAAAGTCTTAAAAAATAATTTAAGGATATATATGTATTTTATTTAAAATTTATAGGTATTTATATTATTTTTATAAAATTTAAAGAGAGTTATTACTTTGTCCGGGTTCTATATGTATTTACCCCGATAATAAATTGAAGGGATGATAAGAAATTGAATAGTTACTGTTGCAGACCATATTGCTAATAGATGTCTGAACCTTTATGACATGATGACAGACAAATGTTTCAGATAGAGAGAGAGAGGCATGTGAATTGAATCACTAATTCCAATTAACTAAAGCTTTCAACTTTGCATTAATGTTCCTCGAAAACCTAAACACGTCTTGTTCAATTGTATTCAAAGTATATTTGAGGTCCTAAAACGGGTAGTTAAAGACTCACACAACATGGCATGCTCTCTCTTAATCGAAGAAACCAATTGAAACTATTTAAATAGTACCCAAAGAAAGTCATTAAAAACGACCAATGAATATTATCATATGCACACTTGACATGTTCATCGTGCATAAGTTCATGCCATAATGTGAACCTGAATCTTGAAATGGGTACGCAAGACATTTATGGATTAACATCTCTCTTTACAAACGGGATTGAAATTTGAAATAAAAATAGCAATAATCTTTGAATTGAATACTTGATGAACACATGTAAAACACACATACATTAGGGTTGGGAGGACATGACATGCTAGTTGGGTAAGTTTTGACTAGGCTCACCCTAATCTTTATCACGTTTGTGTTGGATGGATCGAGTTTTTTATTTTTATCGTTTCTTTGTTTTGCTCACCCAATTAGCTTCTCTTCTTATAATAATAATAATGATGATCATGATGACCCCATCTCAAAACCAAAGCCGCGTTTTTGAGAATTGAGATTCTATCTTTTCTTTACTTTCATTTAATGCGAGACGACATCAATTTAATTGAACCTTTTAAACATTTCGAGTTCACATTTGCTCTCTAATTATTTAATTGATTTTATTTTCCGTATTAATACCATTGATTGTCAGTGGCATTTTAGTGATTTCAATAGTCAAACTTCATCAATTTCGGAGATTAAAAATAAATAAAAAAGCTTTGTTATGTTCCCCACTTACCTTCTCCATGATAATCAAGTCTACCCTTTTTATTATAATTCAACAAATGACCAAAAACTCCCTCCAACTCGCAAACGTGCTCGGGCAGTACCGTAATTGCGTGTCGTCGAAGTGGGAGATTCCAAATCCAAGGTCGTCTGACCTGCGCATTATATCAATCAATCATCATCATCATCGGTTTATAGTGTGGAGGCCACCACTTTATTGTACTGGAATCAACCAATAATATTCTGCCACTGTAGCATAGGTCACGTGATTGGCTGTACACTTTCACCCCGTGACCCTTCCATTAATTACTCCATTACTACTAGCTTAGCCTCTTTTAATTCGCCTGAACACCAGACCCCCCCTCCTATTATTATTATTATTTATGCTTCTTTAATTCTTTAATCAATTATTAAATTTATTTCCATAGTACTGTTTGTAAATATTAGGCCCACCATCATTATTATGACAATTTATCACCATCATCATCATTCATCTCACCATACTTATTCTTTCATTATTTTATTTTTGTCTAAATTTAAACTAACCCACCAATTTTAACTCATTATATATTTAATTAATTTTATCTTAAAAACACAAATAAAAATTATTAAACCATCTCAAGATTAATATCAAATAATATTTTTTTTTTTAAATATGGGGTGCTACAAAATCTCATATGGAATGAAGTCAAGAGTAGATATAGAGTGTTGCAATATTATAATGTAGCTAATAATTTGATGGATGTGTTCAACATTAGAGTAGTCTGTCTTAGGGTGACATTTGCTTTCTTTCTTCTTAATCAATTACAACAATGAAAGTTGAAGACATTAATAACATTGACATTAACATTGAATTGTCTTAATTGTTTTATCTTCAATTACAAATAATCATAATAGGAAGAATCAGCTACTAATTAATGAGTAACGTTCCGTATGTAAACTTTTTTTTAGAATTATTTCCTACCACCTATTGTTAACATTATTTCACGTTTTCTATTTCTAATTTTTTTCGTATCATGTTATTTACCTAGCAAGTTTGATGGATGTAAATATCATTCAATTTATAACGAACCACGGATGATACTATATAATCCGTTAACCTGTCAATCCGATAGATAATTAAAATTAAAAAAAAAAAAAGTTATCTTAAAACGAAATTATAGAGAAAAAAATAAAAAGAAAAGCTAGTGCAGTCCACATTAAAATCGAAACAAATAGAGAGAGATATAAGAATAAGGTAATTTACCTACCTTAACCAAAGAGAACATTTTACACACTCTTCTTGTTGGTTTCTCTTTCTTCACCGAGAGAGAGAGAGAGAGAGAGAGAGAGAGAGAGAGAGTCTAGTCTTCGCCAAACATAAATAAAATAGAGTTTAGTTGAAAAAGAAAAAAGAAAATAATAATTGTATAAAATCTAAGAGAAAAAAAAAAAAAGAGAGAAAAAGAAGATCACATCCATGCAGCCTAACGTTCAGTTGACTCTGCTGTGTTGATCTCATTTATTAATTCGTTTTTCTAAATTAATTTAATCAATCCTCACCTTCACTTTGTCTCTCTCCTTCTCCATCCCCTCCCCTCCACTTTCTCTTCTTCACAGTCCTTCGTTTCTAGAGCAAAACCCTAAAAGCCCTGATCTTCCCACCCCGACCCGATCTGGGTCCGACTCGCATTCTCGCCTGTAATTTACGGCAGCAAAGTGGAAGTGGAGTGAGTGAGTGAGAGAGCGGGAGTGAAAAGAAGGCGGAAGTTCGAAATGTACAAGAACCAGCTGCAAGAGCTGGCGCAGAGGAGCTGCTTCAATCTCCCTTCCTACACGTGCATTAGGGAAGGTCCCGACCACGCGCCCAGATTTAAAGCCACCGTTAACTTTAACGGCGAGATCTTTGAGAGCCCTCACCACTGCTCTACTCTCCGTCAGGCCGAACACTCCGCCGCTGAGGTCGCTCTCAACTCCCTCTCCAACCGTGGTCCCTCCCCCTCGCTTGCCGCCAGGATCCTGGTCAGTTTTAGTTCACATCCCTTCAAACGCCCTCACCTCTCCGTTTTACATTCCGTTTACTTTTGCTTTCTTGCTCTCCGTTTTTTCATCCGCCGCTGTTAGGTTCTATTTATGGATTTTTCATTAGTTCTTGGCTAATCAATCAAAGTGAACAACTTTAAATGAAGTTGAAACTAAAATTCGAAACAAGAAAATTAATTAATTGACAATTGGTGATTGTATGCGTGCTGTGTGTTAAAGGATCAGCTTAACTTGCGGCGGCGGCGGTGATCGCCGGAGGCTGAGATGATTTGGTGGTTTGGGTTGGGTGAAAAATTACAGGAATGCCCTTGGGTTTGGATTTGCGGTTACGAAATAAGTGGGATTTTCTGACTTGGGTGGCGACAATTTAGTGTTTTAAAATTAATTTAAGCGCAGAGTGGGAACTGGGAAGTTTCTGGGTGAGGGAGAGAGGCGAGGAAAGCGTTTACTAAACCACCAATCTTGATTCTTTTTGTCGTTTTATCTGGAAAACAGCTGTACTTGCGTTCTGGGTGTGGCTGTGTTATTATCTTGGTGGCTGAGGGGTACTTCGGTCAAAAAAAATGTTTGTGGGTTTTGGCGACTTCTGCTGCTTCACTTTTTTTTTTTTAATTGTCTTTTTAAGAAAAATTGTAGTGTTTAGAGGAAAAAGAAGGTATTGTATGTGGTGGACTATGCGAAAGTGGGAATCATTATTGATGAAAATCGAAGTTGTTGATGGATAATGCTTATTGACATATTAAGTGTTTTGAAAAGGAGTAATTAGAGTATTAAAAAAGTTGTTTTGAATATTTGAACTGGCATATATTAGGTACTTTTGTGATATGTCCTGCACTAGAATATCCAACTTTCCGGTTGGTGGAGTGACTGTATACCATGATTACATATCATAGTCTAAATTGCATTTTATTATCTGGGGTTATTGGGTAGTTGGTTTGTATGAATGCTTGATTTAAATGGAGAGGATGCCAGAAATGTGTCATTGTGCACTGCACTCCTCTAACTTCCTTTTTCTCCATCCGATGTTCTTTTACACTTGCAAAACAGCTTATTACAATGTTGACTCCGGATTTGAGTTCTTCTTCAAACTAAGACCCACAACATTTTTTATACTAACGTATAAAGAACTTGAAGATGCTTCAACTGTTCAAGTGTTAAATATTTGAATGATATATCAATATGTTTTTTGACAAAGACTCCAAGGATTCTGTGCACTGCAATTATCTAGGGACCATTTTATCATGTGATGCACGATCACTTATAACGGCATCCATCAGACCTCAGACGTCACCTTCAAATTTTTCTTCTTGCATCAGGAGATACAACTTTCATGCATCTCTATTTGCTACATGAATATTTGGAGCCTAAGAGTTGCTCTAAGGATTTGTTTTTACTTCATAAGCAGATTTTTCCCCAAGTACACTGAACTTGGAAACTTCTCTGACGTGAATAAACTCCTCTCATGTATAAAAATATTGAACCTTAAATGGTTTTTGCTTATTCTTTTCTTTAAGGTTAAGACCCAAGTTTTTAATCTTGCTGAACTGTCTTCATTAAAGGTCCTGGGTGTGCAAAGAAAGTGAAAGGACCTTTGAATTAATTCTGTAAACGTAACTTGGTTACTACATGCTACCATGATGTTTTAATTTGCTGCGTACTTGAAAGAGATTAAGCAAAGTTGGCTTGTTTTGGCCGGTGACCTGAACTTACAGTAGATAATCCAAATTTTCTAGAAAACTGTATTTTGCATGTTTATGACTCTTAATCATGCCATGTCAATTTGGTGTATCGTTAACGACCTCTTAGCTTTCATGTGTTTATTCATATATCTTGATGCACGTTTGTCACAGTTGTGTCTAGTTTTCATGTTTTGATACTGATTAGATTTTTCTATGGTTAGGATGAGACGGGGGTTTACAAGAACCTCTTACAGGAAATTGCACAAAGAGTTGGAGCTCCATTGCCACAATACACGACAATTAGATCAGGCCTTGGGCACCTGCCCGTTTTTACAGGCATGGTAGAATTAGCAGGAATCACATTTACAGGAGAACCTGCCAAGAATAAGAAGCAAGCGGAAAAGAATGCTGCAATGGCAGCTTGGACATCTCTAAAACATTGTGAGTGTTTTTTTGTCTAAATTTTCTTTAAATAAAATGTTTTGTGATAGAATATTATTAAGCTGAAAAGCCTCAATCCAAACTAATTAAATATCCTCAATTATGTCCTTTTGAGAGCATTTCTCTATAATTCAAGCATGATAAGCATCATCTTACAAAACTGGTTGGTTTCTTATAAGTATCATTGACAGTTGGCTCTCTTCTCACATAGTCTACGCAAATCCACATGCACAACATTCTTTTAAAACAAAAATAGCTTCTTAATATTTCTGAATAATATATTTTGTCACTTACATGTTTGAAATCCTGAGCTTTCCTAGCGACTTGTGCCCATGGGTAAATTATTCTTTTATTTGTGCCAGTGGCGAAAGAAACTGCAAGTTCTTCATCTGAGCCTGAGAACAATGAGGAATTAGAACAGATTACAATTGCACGTGCCTTATTGACTTACCGCCTGAAGGAAAGGATGGCCAAGGTGAACTCCCCTGATGCTCCAATACCATTTACAAAGAAGTTTCCTTCTCAGAACCCTAGACCAACAAGTCCACAGCCTGCCCTAGCTACAACATCAAAAATATTACCTTTAATTTGCCCCAAGGTAGTTTCTCGACACAGAACAACATCCACATCTACAAATGACAAATTTGTGCTGCCACTACAAGCAACTGCCGCAGAAGGCCGTGTGAGTCGACCTCAAAGATTCCCTGCAGCTGGAGCAGCGCCATATGTTCCCATACGACAATTCCGGCCTTGTCATGGCATTGCACCACCGGTGACAGTAAGAACTGCAGTACCTTGTTTCTCGGCACCTCCAATTCCATCGCCATCTGTGCTACCCCATCAGGTGATGCGGGCCCCTGTACGAATTGCTCCACCTGTCACTATTAGGCAGGCTGTGCCAGTATATGCTGCTCCACCAGTTCGTAAAGAAGATCCTGTAACTCATCGAAAGGAAGATCATCCAACCATGATTGCTCCTGCCATTCAAAAAGAGGATTCTCTAACCGTCATTGCTCCTATCAGCCAAAAGAAAGATCTTCAAACTGTTATTGCTCCTGTCATTCCTAAAGAAGACCCGCCAGTCATTGCCACACCTGCCCTGCTAGATAGAAAACCATGTCAAGTAGAGAAAAGAGAGAGCATAATCCTGAACAATCTCAAAGAAACTGAAGCAGTACAGAACTTGGGACAACTTAAAATCTGATAGCATTTAGGGAATGAACAATAGGAAACAATTCAGGGTTTTGTGTTGGGGTTAAGTTTGTTTTCTTATCTTCTCTCATCTTATCGTATGAGTGTTCTTTTGTCCAGTGTTTTTATCCTTCGCCATTATACTATACTTTTTATTTTGGAGGACACGGTTTCTGCAGGTTATATTAGTATCAAGAGGCCCATATCTTTGCGGTTGAGGAGCTGCAGTCTCGACCTATTTGTCCGTATCATTCATTACATTTGCACATGATGGCCATATCAGACTTTAAGAGTGTTGCTGGGTGCTTATTAGTATGCTTTCTCTTTTGCGGTTCCTCTTTTCAGTCCCAGAAATATTTATTGGAATGACTAATATGATCAGTAAAGTAATAATGGACCTTCAGGGGCTCTGGATTCGACTCCGATTGCATATGATGAGGGATTCGACCTTCTGGGGTTCTGGGTTCTAACGTCACTACACGGTACTGGAATTGGAACGTTACTCGTTTGCATCTGGAGAAGTTGTTTAACCTAACTCATTGCCCTTAGTTGACCCCAATCTTGAAAATGAATGCCAAATTTGTTGATCATTTCATTTCCTCAACCAAAGAGAACGTACCTAAATTCCAAAAAATTCTACCGAAAAATTGCAGCCGGGCTGAATTATCAGTTTCAGAATTCTTAAAAATTCCACAAACTTACTCTTATCCATGTTCACCGTGCACATAGGATCCCTTTTATATACTACGAAAATTTGTAGAGAAATTAGCGAAAATAATCAACTTTTATAATTCTTTCATTTACCTAGTCAGCCTTAGTCAAGAAACATAAAATATCTCTACCTTCAATTTTGAAACTTTCTCTTTTATCTCTTCTATGCTCCTTGCTCCTAGCTACCATACACACAAATTCAGTTTCTTTGAAAGTAAATCTGATGTAAAAATAAACTAGATCATTCTAGTTAAATTATTAACTTCAACTTAAAAAAAATGTTTGTTATTGATGAGATGAGAATGGGATGAGTTGAGTTAGAATGTGTTTTGGAGTATAAATATATTAGATTTGTGCTTGATAATTGTTGGGATATATTTGGAGTTGATTGAAGTGATTTTGAAGTGGGAATAGTAAAGAACTGCCTAAAGTTATAGTTAGGTCGAAAAAAAAGGGTTATCGTTCATGTTCCATAATCAGACCTACCACAGTTGGATCTAAACACGGTCTGTGTAAGATCTACACGGTCATGTAGGTCTTACACATACCATGTAAGTCGGACCTACCACCGTCGGACTTACCACAGTCAGACCTACACTGATCATGTAGGTCTTACACAGACTATGATTAGGTCCGACCATGGAATAGGAACCACAATCATTCTTCTCCGACTTGAATACAACTTTTGACAATTTTTTTACTCTTCCCACTATAAGATCACTCCAATCAACTCCAAAATATATCCCAACAACTATTATAGACAAATCTAACATATATATACTCCAAAACACAACATAAAAATATATTCTAACTTAAATCAACTCATCCTATTCTCATCTCATCAATAAAAATTTTTTTTTTTAAGTTAAAGCCAATGATATTAATTGGAATGATCTAGTTTCTTCTTGTGTTGGGTTTGCTTTCAAAGAAACTGAGTTTGTATAAGTGTGGTGGCTATAAAGAGAAGAGAGAAATTCTCAAAGTTGAAGATAATGACACTTTGGGTTTCTTAGCTGAGGCTGGCTAGTAGACAAGAGAATTATGAAAGTTGACTATATTTCATTTTAACCATCTTAGTTTGACTATTTTTACTAATTTTCCAAATTTATACGGGTAATGTTAACATGTGTTTTAAGAATACATGTTAAGCCCTCAAAACTTATGTATTTTTATTTATTTCAATCTTGAAAATTGTGTTTAATTAATTACTTTACTATATTTCATAATTTTTATAATAAAAATACATTTTTAATGTAAATTAATAATTTGAATAAATAAAAATACACAAAATTTGAGGATTTAATATATACCCTTAGGGTAAATGTTAAGATTATCCAATTTGTATTTAGTTTGATGAGAAATAAATCATACAAGAATTCTTGAATGTTGTAACAACCATATGTAACAATAAAAACAAAGTTGAGGCAATGTTCCAATAAAAACAAAATTGCAACAACCATATGTTTCCCAATAGAATGGATACGCAATGTAGGTCTCACTATAATTTGGAGAAGCCCATGTCTTGAAAGTGACAATTGAACTAGGCAGCAAGTCGATTAATTGTTGTGAAACAATGCTGAGTTCATGATTATGTGATAAATAAAATTGAAATAATTGAGAGGTCCAGATTTGGAAAGGAGGAATGGAGTTGCGAGTGGGAAAGCACTATCATATTAGTAGTTGATTAATCAAATCCTAACATACACAACACAAGTGGGGTAAAACTCTATTCCTCGCACTACCATCACTCTCTTTTGAGCTTGATACCACTGTGGATTCATGGGCCACCCCTTTCATTTTCATCAATTTAAATGGCCAATCTGTGTCGAGTCTCTTGGGTTGACGCCCCTTTCAACACATGCCAATGGTTCGGCTGATTCAGTCAGCCCTGTCCACCATACCACAGTACAAGACTGCGTCTTTTTGTCTTTTTTTCCCTACCACAGTTACTATGAATATGAAATTTAAGCTTTTGAGGCGAAGAGACTCACCTCTAGAAACTTATTACTTGACACAAACGCATTATGATCCCCATTAATGAATAAAGATGGTTTATAAAGTCTGAGTTCCTTCGACTAAGTAAACGTGTTTTGGATTGACAATGCTTGCTTGAAGTTTTAAGTTCCCTCAACTAAATAAATGTGTTTTGGATGAAAGATGTTTGTACGAAATGAAGTTTAAAAACAAATTTGTGAGGGTGAAAGTCAATTAAATTCATTATGGGATAGGCGTGTTCAAAAAATAAGAGTTTAATCATATCCCACATTGCTAGCGAATGAGATTCTAAAAGTAGATAATTTTTATTTAGTTTGGACCCAGAAATTAAATTTACTATTTATTAGAAAGTGAAAGTTTCTTAATTTCTTGTTAATGTCTTAGACCTTCACTAAATCTAAGGTTTCAATTCTAAGCTTGTACCACATATTGTGGGTGGATTTTTGGTATAACAGAATTTATGAAAAAGAAAATAACAATCATGGATTTGGAATTGGAGTTATTGAACTGGGTGGGTTAGATTCGGCTTTGAATTGAAAATCTCATAAAGTTTTTCTTATATCAAACAATCTATCTTTTTCATGTTAGTTAAAAGGGTTAACTTAACTACCAAATTTGTTTATGCATCAATCCAAAGTCAGGACAGATTTTGTTTGCATTATTTATTAGGTGGACTGCCTCCATCTATTACACAGGATTATTTATGATCGGAAACCCTTAAAAATGATCTCTTTTCCATTTTCTTTCTTCTAACAACTATTTGAGTTGCAATCTTGTTTTGTTAATATAATATCTCTGATTTTCAAATCATACCATAGTTTTGAAAAACAGATTGCAGGTCACATATCAAACATTTTACAATTTTTTTTTTTAAATTTCTTTCTATTTGTTTATTTTGGTGTTTGTATTTGTGGCCATGAGGAAAACTGAGCCTAAGAAATTGAAAGTTAATGATGAAGCAAAGTACTCCTTTCTACAAACAGAGGAACAATGACTCTGAGAAATATGGCATTATTGAGGCTAGTGAAAGCTTAACCAGGATGAGTTCATCTCCCATTCATTAATTGCCTTTGAAACTATATTCTGTCCTTCATCTCTTGTACTTTTTGTCCATTGTTGGACATTCCAGCCAAGCCACAATTAAAAATTTCCTGTTATGGAATAGCATGATTTCATCAACTTCTTCTTTTGTTTTCTCTTTTTTTTTTTTTTTAATTTTCTTTTACCTCTGTGTATTTTATTTCCTTCTACATATCAACCCACAAAGCCATTGTTCAAAATTACCTTGTTACTGTAATTTGATGCTAAGAAGTAAGAACATAATACTGACCCACTTCACTCCAAGGCATGTAATTTATATCAGCTACCTTCTGTTCACAATAGTAAGTCATATTAAATACATCAGTTAGCATCTCAACTTGCCATGGTCAAAGCAAATTCCTTGAGAGGGCAAGCATCACATCACACTTCGTAGACCATGCAGGAGGGAATGAGTGAAACAATGACAGTGGAAATTTTTTTTATCATACATCCTTCAGATATATACATTAATTACTATAGAACCTTACGTCAATGCACGTGTAATACAAGTATCCCTAAATCCCTTGAACCATGGAACATCACATCAACGCACGTGTAATACATGTATCCCAGAATCAGAAGGATATATATACAAGGAATGTAAGAAGGGGGAATGAGAGAAGCAAAGAGCAAGACATAAGTTTGACGAAGAGATTGTTTTGAACTTGCACATCAGGTACAGGGTAAATTATATGAAAAGGAGAGACATGTATGCAAATAAAATATAATGGAATACAGTAAAAATGTCGAATAATAGGGTGAGCCCATATGAGTATTGACTAGTTCTGCTTGAGCAAGACCCCTAACCACCGAGAGAGAAGATTGGCATCTTTATCCAAATGTGGGTAAAAAAGCTTTTGAAGTGGGGGGGTGAAAAGAACAGGAGGAGAGTGAGGAGATGAAATGATGTGAAAAAGGAGTGTATTAGTACACCACAACAATAATAAGTGTGGCAAACAAGCAAAGGCAATCAAAGAGAATGGTGCTGACTTGGGGTGGGTAGGGACGAGTCTCCACTTCAACGACACCAACCCTCAAAGCAATGCCACGTCAGCATTCTATTGATTTACGCAACATTGGTGTGGCTATTTGTTTTTTTGGGGGTGTGTATGGAGCCGGCCCAGACATGAAGGGCCCACCTTGATTGGACCGAAATGGGGCCCAAAAGGGGTTAAGGAAGCACTGGCATTATTCCTTTCCTATGAGAAAAGCAATGGCTGGAGGCAAAAGTAAAGATAGGAACACTTCACCCATAGCATTAGGAAGAAGAACTTCAAAAAAAGCCAAAGAAAAACAAAAGAGAAAATTAGGGGATGAGGGGGACAAAGTGGAAGGATGTTAATCCCATCACTTAAAGTTTTTAAAAGAAAAATATACCCATTTGACTTTGTTATAGCTCATCATATATCATTGATTGTACCACTTCTCTCTCTCTCTCTCTCTTTCTCTCTCTCTCTTCACACACACACACATATATGTATATTTATGTGGAAACATCAAACATGTATTGTACATGTCATGCATAGACAACCATCTCCTTCTCCTGTGATGTATGTCCTGCTTTCTGCTCTTCATGTGCCATATTCTCCCATCCATCAACACACCTACCTATACATGATATTACTATCACATCCTTAATAATTTACCAAATATGTCATCAAAATGTCCTAACTTTGGCCATTTGTGCAATTGGGTTGTTCTAAAGCAATTCAATGGAAAATCATGGATAACAATCAAGCTGTCAGCTTTTCTCTAACCCACTTCAGGGAGAAAAATCTAGACAAAGTGTGTATGTTAGAAAGCTTCAAGGTTATGTTTCAGGTGCAATTACAATCAATGGGAATGACTATTATGAGTTGTGAATTATCACTCAATTGAAGCCATGTGTCACCAAAGCACATCATGGACTCCAAAAATATTGTGTAGACATCAAGAATATACTCCCTTCTTTCATTTCATGTCTACATGACAGAGAGAGAGAGAGAAAGGGAAGATTGTCTGAGCTGATAAATACACAATAATGCCGACAACACCATATTTAGAGAGCATGAAAAGCTTTTCAAAGTTGAAAGTCAATTTCATTGCTTTTGTTTTCTGCAATATTTTTCCACATGCTTACAGCATATTGGCATGCTTAAGAGAGCAAAGTCATACATGGAAGATTGGAAATATCTTTTCTGTTGAAAATGGATTAATAGCCAAGCTTCCCATTATCAGATCCAAACAAATATCTGTTTCAATCATGTACACACCCACTTCCAGTTCAAACTTACCAATTTTGAAAAGAGAGCCACAAAATTGTTTTCACTGCTGTCATGGGTGCTAATTTTACCATTTCTATCTATTATTACTTCATCTTTTATATGTGAAAGCTCATCCCTGAAAAGACATAACATGGCTTGCAAGTTTTGTTTTTTCATTTCATTCTGGAAATGAAATTTTCATTAAGCTAATATAACATGCTTCAGCTGTCTAACAAAATTTTCAAGAGAAGTTCTTTTGTAATTTTCTGGGAAATGGCAGTGTTCTCCACTGTGATTTCTGCTGTCAAATCCTTTTCATTAAATAATTTAGTTAGCTTACTAACTGTAGAACCCTATTACATTAATTGTGGATAATGTTTGGTCCTTGTCTTCTGACCATATCTCTTTTCCCCCCTGTTAACTGATTGCCAAGTCACAAGTACATCAAATTTCGCTTTTCCAGTAAACCAACTGGATGTTCATCTGCTCAATTGTTTTCACAACAATTATACTTACTTAACAGCAGTAAATTTAGCTGCATTGATGCAGTAGAAACCGCAACAAATAATCAAAATAGAGATATTATTTTGATATTTAGTAGGTTTAATAAATTTTTAATTATCTGATCAGAGTAGCTCCTAATCTCGGCTATTTTCCTAGTTATCCATTCAAATAGCTGCATTTCAAGCACAACAACTTGATAAATTTGTGTTTAAATGCCCATGACATTGATGTAGAATACTTGTTAACAAGTTTCAGTGGGTAAGACCTCCCCTAATGGAGCCAATCCCACACAGATTCGGCCACCACCGCAAATATAATACACAATCATTGAATCAAAAAGATTAATTTCGACCTGGTGCGCCAATAATAATTGTTTATATACTC
Source organism: Bursera cuneata (assembly GCA_026212285.1). Lineage (NCBI taxonomy): Eukaryota > Viridiplantae > Streptophyta > Magnoliopsida > Sapindales > Burseraceae > Bursera > Bursera cuneata. The sequence continues at coordinate 64,665 of JANLJB010000930.1, read as the reverse complement.
TTTACTTCTTGTTGCTTGCTATGTAATGTAAGCTACCCTTTCAGTCCCATAAAAATATACACTCAAGAGTGCTCGTCCAATGAGGGAAAAGTTTAATTAAGTCAATTTGATTATTATTTTATGCAAATAATAATAATAATAATTAATAAGATATTTTTTTTGTGAGTGTGTTTGTGGGGAGCACGTGATATTACTTTTCGCGCATGCCAAAAGCAGGTGAAAATGCCACCATCATCCACACATTCACAACAAAAAAGAACTTGTCATGTTTTTCTAAAATTTAAACCCCAAAAAATATTCACAAAATAATGTTATTAATTATAAGAAAATTTTAGCTATTTGTAAATAAAATAAATAAATAAGTTATGGATTTTGTAATTCAGTCTCTAAAGTAACGATCTATGCCAAACAGAAGATAAGTGCTTAACACAAAGCTGATTCTTCGGTAGGCACTTACAAACACGTCCTTGTCTAGAAAAGGACAATTATATTAATTGAGATTAGAAGAGAGAGAGACGAGATGAGACGAGATCTAAACGGCCAGGGAAGGCCACGCAGGCAGGCTTCTGCGAGCCGCGCCGTGAGAGGATGTTTGGAAGAATGAAAATAAATTAATAGAAAAGCACTTTCAGATGCGCAAATTGGCTTTTCCAATTTATAAATAAATAAACAAATTAATAATTGCTGGTCTTGGTCCGGAATTAAGAAACCGCCTTTCATACCAGTATTCAAGCCACTCCCTCCTCCCTCCCTCTCTCTGGTCCCTCTAATTATTATTATTATTATTTTTTATCTTTTGTAATTGTCCTTGTTGCACCGGAAGAATCTCGAGACTGCCACTCTTTTTTAATTCTTTTTAATATTATGTTTTTTTTTTTGCTTCTTCTTTTTCTTTTTAAGAATATTCTTTTTATCTTTTGGTTCTTTCCTAATTTTAAAAAGAGATTGATTATTATTTAATTGTAATACAACTCGAAATTAGACTCAGAGTGTACTAAGATAATATTACTATTTATAATTTTCTAAAATTGTTATTCAAAGGAAGCGGGTCTCTTGTCGTTTGTTGTCTTTTTAGTTGCTATTTTTTAAATTAAAAAATTATTTCCAACATGTAATTTGAATTAAATATTTAAATTAAATTTTAAAGAAACTATCCAGAGTAGTAGGACTCCTTCCTTTGTTGACTGATACGTGATATATTATTCTTCTAACCTTCCCAAGAGAGGTTTCTAGAAGTCTAGTCCAAGTTAAAAATTTTACACAGAGATGGGGTGTAAATTCTGAAAAGCAATTTTTATAAATAACCAAGTTTTTTTTATTGTTTAATTAATTTAACAAGTGTCTCATCAGTCAATTGGTCGCCGAATTCCAAATATAAGAATTAATGGCTAGTATTTATTAAAAACTATATATTTTTTATAACTTTTTAATCCATTCAAATGGTATTTTTATTATTTAAATTTAATTTAATTAGAGAATTAAAAATATTAAATCAGTTAAAATTTAAAATTTTATTATAGTTTTTGAATTTTAAAAATAGAAATTAATTTTTTGTAAACGAATTAAAATTATTTATTTAATTTGGTGTTGTAAAAGTTGTAATAAAACGTGGAGGTGGAGCTGGGGAACTTTGACCTTAGACAAAGTAGTAGAGTTAGAGTTAAAGAGGATAGATAATGTGAGAGAGGAGAGGGAGGGTCAAAGATGTCAATTCAAAATAAAGTAGGGACAAAGATGTAAAAGGGAAGGAAAATTATAAAGAAACCCACACTGGTAAGTTTGTCGGTATGCGTGCAAATGAACTTCTAACACTTTGGTTTCTCACTCTCTCTTTCTCTCTCTTTTATTCTCTGTTTGAACAAGCAGCCTCTCCTGAACTCACCTCAGATCACTGCTCTCTCTTCACCTCTCTCTTCCATTTCAAATCTCTTCAAAACCATGTCTAGGGTTTCTTCATTCTCAACCGCTCTCTAATGCCACCTCCTCAGTGCATCTCTTGCTTGAGGACACCACCATGTTGCTTTGTCAAGCTTCGGTTTTTGGTGGGTTGTTCAAGCTCGCTTGAGAACAGGAAAGCTTTTCTGTGATATCTGAGTGTTTGTGTATGTAAGTTATTGAGGTGAAAAGCCAAGTTCTTGAACTGAAAGTTTTGGTCTTTTTTGTGTTTTGTTTGTTATCGAGTAATTTGAAGCAATAAAATTGACGAGAGAAAGAGTTGTTTACAGCTCGATCATCGACCAATAACTGAAAGTTTTCGCAAAAATACAGACTTTGTTCTGAAGAAACCCATCCATTTGGCCTTCGTTTAGCACAAAGAATCTTCTCAAATCGTCATCTTTATCTGTCATCCTCTTTCTCTAGAAGTTTATAAGCCAAACCAAACGACGGACTTTACTAAGAAACAAGATTCATTCTTTCTCTTTTAGCTACAGATAAGAAAACCCAGAAGCGAGCTACTTCTTGTATCTTTGTTCTTGGATTTGAAAAAGAAATGGCGATGGTGATTCCACAGCAGCAGAGGGAGAGCAGTAGTGGGAGTATTAATAAGCATCAGCTTGATAGTGGAAAGTATGTCCGTTACACAGCTGAGCAAGTGGAGGCGCTTGAGAGAGTCTATGCTGAGTGCCCCAAACCCAGCTCTCTGCGTAGGCAGCAGCTGATCCGAGAGTGCCCCATTTTAGCTAACATAGAGCCCAAGCAGATCAAAGTATGGTTTCAGAACAGAAGGTAAAAAAATCATTTAATGATACTGCAACTAGCATAATTGATGTTATTCTTACTTGATCAAGATTTGTATTCAATGAATCGCATTTTGGTTGCGTCAATTTTGTGCATTTTGGGAGAAGTCTAGTTTTTTGAGTAATAGGGGAAGATTAATTCTATTCTGGGTTTGATTTGTTTGTGGGTTTAAAGGTTTGTTTTTGGAGGGTGAATGAAAATGGTGTTTGGTTGTGTAGGTGTCGAGAGAAGCAGAGAAAAGAGGCTTCAAGACTCTCAACTGTGAACAGGAAATTGACAGCTATGAATAAGCTGTTGATGGAGGAGAATGATCGATTGCAGAAACAGGTATCACAGCTAGTGTGTGAAAATGGGTATATGCGGCAGCAGTTGCAAACCGTAAGTTCTTTTTCCTCTTCTTCTTCTTCTTTTTCTTATTCTTCTTCTTCTTCTTCTCTTTGTAATGGAGATGTTTACTTGTTTTTAAGTGGTGGCTTTCTTCAATTGAGATTTGTCATGGTTTGTTAAAAATTTAGAGTTGTGCATAGACAGAAATCCTGTTTGGTTGATTCTATTGTTTATGGCATAATAGTTGCATTTTACATCTCATTCTAGGGTGTCACAACATTAGAGATCATTTCGGAAGGTTAGTCTTCGAAGCAAGAATTGGAGACATGGGCTAAATCTTCATTTCTAGGATTGTTTCACTTGGCTTTCTTCTTTTCAGAGTGCCACTTTTGACATAATTTGCTGCTTTCTTACTATAAAAACTTATTATAGCTATTGTCCTTGAAAATAGTTTGGTGGTTTATTCTTATATTTTATCAGTTTCTAAACTTGATTTCTATTTTTCAATTGGTATTTCTTTAGCCTTCAGCGGCAACAGATGCAAGCTGTGACTCTGTGGTGACCACTCCTCAGCATTCACTGAGAGATGCCAATAACCCTGCTGGGTAAATCTTGATTACCGATGTCCACAAGCTCTCTCTGTCCATCTCTTTTTCTGTTTGAGCTTTAACTGACTGAATGGTTTGTTTATGCGTTTCACAGACTCCTCTCCATTGCAGAGGAGACCTTGGCAGAGTTCCTTTCAAAGGCTACGGGAACTGCTGTTGATTGGGTCCAGATGCCTGGGATGAAGGTTCATTATATAAACTAAGATGAATATTCTATCTTTTTCTTTTTTATTGATAGATTCCACATGTGCATCTATAGTTCATTTCTTTCTACCCAAGTCAAAAGAGTATCTGACTCGATTTATAATTTCCTTGTCAGCCTGGTCCGGATTCGGTTGGGATCTTTGCGATTTCACAAAGTTGCAGTGGAGTGGCAGCTCGAGCCTGCGGTCTTGTAAGTTTAGAACCTACAAAGGTGAGCATACAAGAGCCATTCAATTGTAGGATGTTTAATCTTATGTTTGTCTTCTTATATGGTAAATATGATATGCTATTTGAAATAAAAGGATATAACGTACATAAATTTTTACAGATTGCAGAGATCCTTAAAGATCGTCCATCTTGGTTCCGGGACTGTCGGAGCCTTGAAGTTTTCACAATGTTTCCAGCTGGAAACGCTGGAACAATTGAACTTTTATACACGCAGGTGAACTAGAATTATTGGAGTTTTCATTTCTTCTGCTATTACTTTTGGACTTTTAGCAGTTATGTAGGAATAACTTAAACTTGAAATTGTTTCAGGCATATGCCCCAACTACTCTGGCTCCTGCAAGGGATTTCTGGACTCTAAGATATACTACAAATTTAGACAATGGTAGTCTTGTGGTATGCATCATTCTGCAGTCAAATCCATTACCATGGTGTGCACATTATCAAATTATTAGCCTGTGTTGATCAGCACTTCAAATGAACAACTAAGAGATAAAACAATTAAATTATGATTTGACCACATGATGTTGCAAACTGTATGAATGGTTTTTTTGAACTATCTTTTGCTAGGATATTTGCAAGGTCAATCCCCATTTCACCTTTTAATTGTCCTGTTCTCAATGGGTAACTAAGATTGCCTGGTTTCTGAGTTTGAACTTTATGTGCATATTTTCTCTTGGAGGCTGTTTGCAACCACGGTTCTAAGTTGTAGAGATCTTATGAGAAGTGCTGATTATATCTTTATCTTGTCAATACTATAAGGTCTGTGAGAGGTCTCTATCTGGTTCTGGTGCCGGGCCAAATCCAGCTGCTGCTGCCCAATTTGTGAGAGCTGAGATGCTTCCAAGTGGTTATCTGGTTCGTCCTTGTGATGGTGGAGGCTCAATCATTCATATTGTTGACCACCTGAATCTTGAGGTTTGTTTTGGCAATTTTCAATAGAATTTTTCTTGCTTGGCAATATCTATAATTATTTTACAACTTCTCTCAGGCGTGGAGTGTGCCAGAGGTATTACGACCACTTTATGAATCATCAAAAGTAGTGGCCCAAAGAATGACCATTGGGGTGAGTAGACTCTGGTTGATTTGAAAAATTATTTATGCTTGTAAAGATTAATTTCTTAAAATAAAGAAAACATGTATAAGAACTGGTTTAATAAATGTCTTGTATAATCATAAACTCCTGCTGTGGTCCTAGTAGTTTCCAATTATTGTAAGATATTGATGATTTGGTTTCTTTCAAGGCCTTGCGTTATATCAGACAAATAGCTCAGGAGACTAGTGGTGAGGTAGTTTATGGTCTGGGCAGGCAGCCTGCCGTTCTTAGAACTTTCAGCCAGAGATTAAGCAGGTACCTGTATTGTTATCTTGGTTCTTTATGATTGTCCTTGTACGAGCACATAAGCTTGTATACTTATTCATGTATCTACTTGTGTGAAGTCAAGAGTTCAGTATGTTTACTGTAATTTTTTGTCTGTTGTTTTCTTGTAGAGGCTTCAATGATGCTATTAATGGGTTTAATGATGATGGCTGGTCATTGATGAATTGTGATGGTGCTGAAGATGTCATAGTTGCAGTTAATTCAACCAAGAGTTTGACCACCACATCTAATCCTGCTAATTCCCTTTCATTCCTTGGAGGTATCCTCTGTGCAAAGGCTTCCATGTTACTCCAAGTAAGTTTTAAATGTATATTTACAAATTCATTATGATCTACTTTTTTCTGAGGTGCTAAAACCATATGCAGAATCCTCAAATCAAACTGAATTTGGTGAACTTAGGAATCCTTGTACTCTTACTTGTCAAAATATTAATTTCCTGCCACCGGCATTAAAGCTTATGATGTAATTTATATATCCTTTCTTCTTTCAGAATGTTCCTCCTGCAGTGCTTGTTCGCTTCCTGCGGGAGCATCGCTCAGAGTGGGCTGATTTCAATGTTGATGCCTATTCTGCTGCATCATTGAAAGCTGGTTCCTTTGCTTTTCCAGGGATGAGACCTACAAGGTTTACTGGGAGCCAAATCATTATGCCACTTGGTCACACGATTGAACATGAGGAGGTATGTGCTTCTAGAGTCTTCTCCTTTCTGTTCAGAAGTCATAACTTGTATAACGTAGGCAATATGGTACTAAGACTTCAGACACTAAAGTAATTCTCTGAATATTCCAGTTGCTTGAGGTGATTCGACTTGAAGGGCATTCTCTTGCACAAGAAGATGCTTTTGTGTCAAGGGACATTCATCTACTGCAGGTGCTGTTTTTATCTTGTTTCCATAGAAGTTATGATATTATTTGTTTCTATTTTGTCTAATTTCGCGCATTTGCTCTGTTGCAATGCTGATTTTCTTCATTTTTTTCTCCTTTAAATGTAATTAATTGTTTAACTTATGTAAGAGGGCCTAAATCTTCTCTCTTCTAACTGCTTCTTTTCTTTGGCAGATATGTAGTGGAGTTGATGAAAATGCTGTAGGGGCTTGTTCTGAACTTGTCTTTGCGCCAATTGATGAAATGTTTCCAGATGATGGTCCCTTGCTACCTTCTGGGTTCCGCATTATCCCAGTGGATTCAAAAACGGTTGGGTTAACAGCACTTTCATATGCTACTGTTTTTTTTTTTATTTCTTCTTCTCAACAGGCTAATGACAATGTTATACAGCCTGATACCCAGGATACATTGACTACTCATCGGACCCTAGATCTTACATCCAGTCTTGAAGTGGGCCCAGTGACAAACAATGCTGCTGGAGATTCTTCATCATGTCAGAATGCACGATCAGTATTGACTATTGCCTTCCAGTTTCCTTTCGAGAGCAATCTACAGGAAAATGTTGCAACCATGGCACGGCAGTATGTCCGTAGTGTGATTTCATCTGTCCAGAGGGTGGCCATGGCCATATCTCCATCAGGATTGAGCCCAACTGTGGGACCAAAACTTTCACCAGGCTCTCCAGAAGCACTTACCCTAGCTCACTGGATCTGCCAGAGTTATAGGCAAGTTGCTTCAGTTTTTTCTTAATGAATGTTCAACAAATAGGGACACAAGTAACTTACAGATGTGGTAAGACTTCCTTAAGTTAAGTTTTCCTGGTGGAGAAAGGAAGATATAAATATCGAAAGAAGCTATCATAATGTTGATTTAATACGTGGTCAAGCTATCTTAATGTGTCATTGTGCTTTCAAGTGATAATAATTCAAGTTTTCAAGTGAAACATGATCCTGTTATTTTGACTGACCAGCACATTTATCCTGTTTCTTCCTGAGTTGCTAATTTTTTCTTGCATTTTCTTCTTCAGTTATCATTTAGGAGCAGAATTATTCAGGCCTGATTCTGTAAACGGAGAGTCAGTGTTGAAGCAGCTTTGGCATCATCAGGATGCCATATTGTGCTGTTCATTGAAGGTATATTTAGATAGTTTGGTAAAAATTACATCATACCCATCAGATGTTTACTGATTGTTTCTTTGAATTAAGTCGAATAATCAGGATACCATTCAAAATATTCTATCTGGAATAGATTAAAACATAGTTTGTTAATGTCTCTCAATTCTGCAGGCGCTGCCAGTTTTCATCTTTGCAAACCAGGCTGGCCTTGACATGCTGGAGACAACCCTAGTGGCTCTACAAGATATCACGCTGGATAAGATTTTTGATGAGTCTGGGCGCAAGGCATTGTGTGCTGACTTTGCCAAGTTAATGCAGCAGGTAAGTTTTACGTGGACACTGTGGGAATTCATTCTGTCAGTAAAATTGGTGTTGAGAGAAATTTGCTCAATGTTGGGTTTGACTTATATAGCTGAACCCATTAATTTGTTAAGTTTTTTATTTAATTTTCCAGTCACCAGCAGCACTATTTCATTAAATTTTCCTGGACCATTGCCTGTCCTGGTCACCCCATTAATTTTGCAATTTTTAAGTGGCTGAAAGGTACAATTTTTTCTTTTGTAGGGATTCACTTATTTGCCGGCCGGCCTCTGCATGTCAACAATGGGGCGCCATGTATCATATGAGCAAGCTGTCGCCTGGAAAGTCCTTTCTGCAGAGGAGAACACTGTCCACTGTCTTGCTTTCTCTTTTGTAAACTGGTCTTTTGTGTGAACAGTACAATTTATTTATCCAACACATTTCCCCCAGTTATATATGAAAAAGGAAAAAAAGGGAAATATGAAAAAGAAAAAAAAAAAAGAGAAAAAAAAAAGAGAAAGTTTTGTACTATTTAAATCCCAGCCTCAGGTTTGCATTATATTAATTTAATTGATATTTTTGTTTAGTGCACCCAATTTCTGTCTTGCCTTCTCACATCATGGAACTTGAAACAGAAACGAAATCTAAAAAGTGAACCGAGAAAAGAAAAAATCAACTCTTACCATTCATTCCTTATTAACACTTCAAGACAACCTTCAAGTCACGGGCTCTGCTAATTCTCTTAAGAAAAAATTTAGTTGGACTGTCGAGTAATATTACTAGAAAATGGGAACACATGCTTCAAGTCTACTAAAGATTTTCTCTTGCAGGAATCAGATTTTGAGTATTTAATGCATTTAAATCTTTTCAGTTACTTGCACATGGATTTTCTCGTTGTACGAAAATATGAAATTAATGAGGTTTAAAAGGATGCAGTGTTGCACAATTCTTGCATTGTTGATTTATTCAGCAATCTGCCAGCCATCTCGTGCCGCTTCTTGAATTTTATTCTGTCAATGTCACGAAGCATTCATTTCAATTTTGTACACTTCTTGATAGCCCTTTTAGAACATGAAATCCAAGCATTAATTAATGCTTTTTCTACACTCTGAAAGCTTTTGGTCCGTATAATGTCACAGGATTGATGCATGAATCATGAGTTCCCTTCTACTGTTTAATTACCAAGCATTGAATTTTTAAGTGGACCTCAATGCCACATCCAAGACCTGTTTAATGGAAGTGGGCCGTGGATTTTTCTGCCATTGAAAGCTGCGATAATTTGGTTTGAGCGCATGCAATACAGTAGCAGCTTTTGCTTTTTTGTTAAGTGTGAAATTTGAAGAGAAGAAGCTGAAGTTTATGTTATGTGGGATCAGCCATCATTTCTGGTCGTTAGGCTATGAATGTCAACTTAGACATTATTACCTTGCAATATCAATCTCAAATGAATATGTTTAAAGGTTTTTTGGACTTGTGCTTTCTTGTATTATTCGTGAGCTGTAAATCCCTTCTTTCATGTACTCTCGAGACCCACCTGTGGGCATATTAAATGGAGATTTTGAACTTCAATTTAATGTTTATTTACTATCCCCATGTTCGGCGTTTAGCTTTTTAGTATAACAAAAGTCCTTTCACCTGATTGCCACTTATGATACGAAATGTAGCTAAGCAAAGTAAGTTAAATTTTTTAGCAATTTGGTCCATCCAATATCATCATTACAAACCAAACTGATCTTAACATGGTGGAGAGGAGAGGGTAATTGTATTATATTTATGGCTTCCTTCCAGACCATTGGAATGTTAGAACATTTGAACCTTCAAAGCAAAATTTTTACTGAATGTAATGAATTTTGACTTAATCTTGGGATTTAATCAGAAAATTTAGTGAATTATTGTCCTTTCACCCACCTAATTCTCTTCCTCCTTCCTTTTATACATATGCTTTCATTTGGCCGTAAAGCACCAAATTTGTATATTCAACTTAGGTGGGCTAGGGGGAATCTTTAAGGGTGTAAACAAGCAATTTGTATTTTCAAAAATTTGTTTTAATTTGCTAATTAATTAAGAGTTGAGAAATCATCACTTTTTGGCAACCTCAAAATCAACCTTATATGAGTACATATTTATTTGTTTTTTTATATATTATTTAATTTTTTTGCTAGGATGCATACATATTTGGGGTAAATTGTCCATTTATTCGTACATATATTAAACTTCTTAAATATGGATCGGAAATCCTTGAGAAATTACATAATTAAGCTTGCCATACTGCTAGCTAGGGCTAGATGTTAATTAATAGTATATAGAAGATGTGACTCAGCAACCAGGTAAGAGTGTTGATTGATGGGCTATGATGGTGCAGTACTTGCAATCACTGACGATTAGATGGCTTGGGATCCTTGTCAACATTCTCTGGATTTAGTTCACTCAGAAACTTGGTTATGGTCTCAACAAGAACCTAATTATAGTTTGCTTGATCTGAAGCTACTGAGCTACTGCCACCACTGCAGTTCCCTGCAGAGTTCTGATCCCAAACACCATTTTAGCATTTGTTGTTTTTTCATCAATTATAAATTTTAACTTTTTATTGATAATAACTTTCGGAAAATGATTCTCTAAAACTTCTATCCAACGCTAGCTCTTGTGAAAATATATCATAATTCGTACCCCTTTTTTTTTTGGCAGCAAATTAAGAATTGAAGTGCACGAGGAGGAGTTGCGATCTTGCATGCATGAACTTCAAGGGAGTTCACTCTATGTACGTAAATTCAATGAAAATAGTAATTTTATGAATTACTACATCGTTCACTAATCAATAAACTTTTTTTTCTGTCAATGTATAATTTATTATAAATATATATCTTAAATGTTTTGAATATTTGCTATATGGGTGAAGATACGATACCTCTATCAGTTTTGACCTACCAGCAGGGCTCATTGATTCTTATATCTCGTCAAGCAGCGTCACCTGAAAATCAATAAAGTTAAACTTGATTATCAGCTTCATAATAGATAAGAAGATTAATGTTATATAGCAGATTGAAGGACTGACTAATAACATATATCATTTACCTGCTTGATAATCTGTTCATACTTCTTGTAACAGCGAAGTTGTCGAGCTTCATCATTTCCTGAGACATTCTCTTCAAATCACAGCTGAACTCATGTGATTGACATTCCATTTAGACTGGGCTATATTTATAGTGAATTGGGCACATGAAATTAGCTGGGGCGGTGGAGTTAGCTTCGTTGAGATTCTGTTCTGTTTATAACCGTTAGTAAGTGAAGATCGTTACAAGAATAATATAGGAACTCCGAAAAAACTAAACGTTATTCTCGTGATGATCCGAAACCGTTCAAGAATCGACTTGAGTTGAGCTTAGCTAAAGCTCATATTAGGAAAAGATATTTCTATTACATCATAAATGTTAAGTTTTCGTATTTGTCAGTACATTAGAAAACAAGTATTCTCACCAAGCCGATTCTTGATTGATTTAGTTGTGCATGAAAAAGAAACAAGTACTAACACATTAAGAAGGTAATGGTTTAGACTACTTGTGCTTATCGGAAGTTTAGTTGTGTCGTTATATATTTGGTGAGATGCAAGTCTGATTCTATATTTTAAGTTCAAATGTTATACAAAGTAAAATGTCTCTGTATATGTAAGAATAATATTATATAAACCTCGTTGACTAAAATAGAGAACAACCCAAAACCGTTCGAAAAACTGTAATCTACCCATCATTTCTGCCAAAAGATAAAACAAAAATTATGTTTTTGTCACCTTATGTTCACATCTTGAAGCTAACAAGTGATGTAGTATTGCTCTACAATTAATATTAATTCATGAAAGTGAGACTGAAAGCGAGGCTGTTTAGCAGATGACATGTCAACGGTAACAATACGTTTGTTCGTCAGAGGTGTCGGGAATTGGCTTTCATTTTCCTTCCCTACGAACTCCCAAAGAAAACAAAAATGCAACCATGTAAACTATATTTAATGATTCGTTTCAAAACAGAATCAAATAATTTTAGTTTAAAGTAATAATTCAACCCAAATGCAAGTTATTCAACAAATTAAACATACGTGTTGTGATGGCAGGCAGACGCAGCTAACAACATGAATTGCCACTCAATGACAAAGGTCACAAGCATATTTCAGGTGATTGTTGACTGCTACACTTGAAATAATTCAATCAACTTGTTCTCATCTCCCAACAAAACAGGTTATAACCTATCCATAATCACGGCACAAAGTATGTACGTTGCAGCCTGATTAAAGGAAAAAAAAAATATACACACAACGCAACCAAGTTTTGCTTCTTGGACACCTTAAAACACAAGGCAAGAGAAAGACCACAATGATGTGAATATAAGCTTCAGTTGAGACTCCAAGATGGCTCGAGTATTCTCTCTCTCTGTGGATTATAAACAACATCTTTCTCATCGGGATGCCAACGACCAAAAATTTAAGAGAAAAGATGGTAAGGCAGTAAACCAACTAATAAAAGCCATGGCAGTTGCAGTTTCAAACTGCACACAGTGATTCTCAGAACAACTTTGAAGATCATTGTCGATAAGAACTGTGATTCCAGCAGAAGCACATGCTGCTGCAAATGTAAGTGTGGATGTTATCTGCAAGGATATTAAAAAATCTTCATTTAGCCATAGAATTACATGAAATAGATTTTTATATAAACTCACGAGTCAAGCAACTAAATATTTAGCAAGTGGAAAAGAACAATGGTGGAGAGCAACACAACAGAGAAGATAAAGAGGAGGGAGATTGGGACAAAAACATTCAGGTGGTTTGCTCAGGATATTTACACGGGCTTCCAACATTTATGGTGCATGTTGATACACTCATCAGTACAAATACACTGTCGGCGAATCCAAATTTTTTTACGCCACTAAATCAAAATTTTCATGGATGGCTTCTACAATGAACATTATGCAAAAGTTTTCTGTTCAAATGTATCAGAGCTTCTACCCCACATAAACAAGTTATAAACAATTCCACCGAACATGTAAAGTTTACATCTTCTGTTAATGCATACATACAGGAGATGAGAACCAAAGCCATTTCTTTCACTTGGAAAAGATATTATTAAACAGAAAAAGAATAACAACACCCATAAATAAATAAATATTAAAAAAAAAAACCCATTATATAAAATGTCAAAATCAATTTGGACTAAGCAAATCGTTAATTTGAGTCACCAGTGACTAGCTTAGTTTTTCCAAAAGTCAATTTGAAGCCCAGCATGCATTAATTTAAAACAGCATTCAGTTCAGCATTTCAAGATCTTTTGGAATTGCAAGTCAAACTTGATATATTGAAAACTATGGCTTTAGCTCTTAAAACCAACTATTGTAAATGGAAAGAAAATGTAGCATTTATCTCTAACTTAAATTTTCCTTTTGAATAAATTTACTCTGAAAAGCCCCTAAGCAAAACGAACAATTTCAAAATGTCTCTGAAGTTTTGGGTGCCACACCCCTATAAAACTCAGGAATGGCGCCTAGAGCAGGGTCAATATGCCAATTGCAGTAGTCAACCATGTTAAAAACATATCGTTGGTATAGCTGTGCAGTTAAAAATCTTCAGCTAAATTAACTAAAGCCAACAAGAGATCAGATAAAGAGTGTTTTTGACATGTGCAGCAACCACTTAGTTTTGCTATTGCTTAGTATTATTATCTTACCCCATCCCCAACAGCGAACAGAGTAATAATTCGACTATTCTGCAAGGATCGCATCACCAAAAGGGCATATATGTCTATGATGGCCAGAGAAAGGCTCCACAAACTCTGCAAGCCAGCTACTGCAACAAGGAAGCTGATGAAGCAAATATCAGAAAATTTTTCACTCAAGCCAGAAATAGTTAACTTTGAGAGACATTATATACAGACCAACAAACTGAAAATTAAATGCTTTGATTGGTTCATCACATATGGATCAAAAAAGTCATCACCACAATTACAAGCACAAGATGTTGAAGATGGATAGTTTGTCAACAGATGATATACACCAGAAAGCATAGAAGGAAGCATTCCGCTGTCAGATTCATCTAATACTTTTTTTTTTATTATTTTACTTATCAAACCCCTCACCCTCCTTCCCCAATACACAAACACAAATCGAGTGGATCTCCCTTCCAGGAAAAGTCTTATTCCTCATACTATCCATTTTCAAGACCCAGTCCAAACTTTAAGGAAGTATATAAGGTATTCACAAGCACTTGGTATAGAAATAGCCAAAAGCAACAAACAATCAATTTAAAAGAGTATCTGAAGATCCTGCAAACCAAAGCTGCCTTCACACTAATGTCCCAAACCTAAAAGTTGGCCAAACACATCGCACAAATACATATCCATGTCTGGATCACACTGCACATCCTAACACTACTTGTAGCATCATAGATGCTGCCATACCAGGATGGAGTACAATGCAGTTGTCCCTGAAAATGTGACAACTTGATATTCAAAGGCACAAGTGCATCCCGACCCAACCAGGCACTTAAAAACAAAGACACATGGATCAATCATATTTTTTTCTTCAGAACAGAAAAGATGGCATTGAGCTTAATACAGATATTATTAGAAAATATTTAATTTATTTGGATTAAAATGGATCCCACTTATGATCAGTTGGATTTGGATTCCATTCCTAGAGTTTGAAAAATCCATAGGACCATAACAGATAAATACTTCAATTTCAAAGCCTAATTATAAAGACTCGCCAAAAACCTATTACTTTTAGACTTCAGTTCGAAACATCAGTGACTGTGTTTCTGCTGAGGCATGCTAACATAAATTAATCATGTAAATTCCAAAACTTATCTGGAATTCTATGTATTCATAGGTAATAAATAGGCTTGGCAAAAAACCAGAACTTAAAACTCTTCTAATGTTGGTCCATAACACAATTGGATCTGGCTATGTCCTTCAAAATTACTAACAAATTTCACATCTATAACAAGCCTTAAAAAATTTACAACATCCATATATTGTTACCAAAAGTAAGCAATCACCCATACAAATGTATTCATCCTTATATAAGCACACTCTTGCATTAGATTCTTCCAAAACTATAAAAACCTTGTTACAGGATATACAACTCTCAGCTTATATGAAAATGGACTAACTACTACAAATCATACCTAAACAAATGCATCTAACTGCTAAGACAGAATAACAAAATATATAAATAACCCAATTTCCAGCTATTCAATTTTTAGCTTTTACCATCATGCACATCTAAAGAAAAACTGGTATGATGTTCACTCCCTTTCACGACAGTGACCATCTTCCCCAAAAAGCATCACCAAATGAAATTCTCATTACACCTCCCCAAACCATTTTTCATACAATTTGAACTACAACTCAAATCTAAATTCAAATTTTCAAACAAATTCAAACATAGACAAAATTAGTTCAACTTCAACTTCAAAAGTTCACTTAGCAAATCCACCAGAGTTTTACTATTAAAAAGCTACTTATTAAGCCTGCATATACAGCTAAAACAATCAGATAACTATGTAAACTTGATAGAACTGAGTAAGTGTAATACCAGAAAGCAGTGACTGAAGGGAAGTCACTAGTGGTTGCCATCACACAAAGCGCTGAAACTGCGAATATCAATTGACAAACACGCAAAGTGAGGCCGCCGGGCGTCCCCGGCATGCCTTGCAAGTCCTTCATCCTTACTCTCGGAGCATTCGCACCCTCCGTCGTCGGAGGATCTTCCACCGGGTGAACCGTCGTATGGCTCACATTCATCTCTTTACCAACACAAACTTCAATTCATCGCTCTCCCTCCCCTCTCTCTCTTCCTCTCTAGTTTATTTACGATTTACGAATCAAATTCCCAACTATCAACGCGCCATCAACGCGTCACAAGTCAACTGTATTCGATAAAACAACAAAATCAGTCAATTAAGCAACACAAATCTCAAATTCCCCTCTCCATTCAAACTCTTCTTAGCCTCCGTTTGGTTGCCGAGAAAACTTAAAGATAAACAACGAAAATAATTAATTAATTAATTAACATATTCTCGAATTAAAATAGTTTTCATGATCCGAACTAGACATGACCGAAGATCTAACGAACAAAACATGAAATTAAACTTAATGAGTAAGCAAAGTACCTTAACTATGAACAAACTGCCAGAATCCGTGAAACGGCGATTTAGCTTTGTTTGATTACGGCTTAACAATAATCTTAAACGGATTTATGAATGAAAGGTCAGGAGAAGAGAAGGAAAGCAAAGCAAAAAAGTAGAAAAGCAAATAGTTGCTGAACGGTCGACTCGCGGCACTATTGGCTGTTGAGCTGTGGTAAGTCAGGCAGGCCTGTGAGGTGTCTGTACTCTATTTGTATTACTTAATTTAATAATGTAACTTGTTTATCTTAATCTTACGTTAGTCGTAATAATTATTTCATTTCCCATTCTTATTATTTGCTTCACATTTTAATCCACATTGCCAATGTTTCACGCAACAAAAATGTTTTCCTCATTCCACTATTATCAAGTTTCTACTCCCTTTTTTTTTTTATCACAATTTTAAGCGGTTGAAAAGTCAATTTAGATCAATTTTAGCTCATTTGCGTGAAGTTTTAGAACTTAAATCGTGAAGTCTCGTGTCGTTAATTGGTTTTCAAACTTCACAAAGATCCGTAGATATCCTCTAGCATCCAATTGCAGCGAATATCGATTGATGTCAAGGCATGCCTAGACATTAGACATTACCGGGAAAAGCAATCCTTATTTTGTTCCCCAACTTCACAATTAGTGCCAAAACCATTCATGATAACACTGGCTTTGGCTCGCAAGCCTCCTAATTTACTCTTTATACAATATGGCGCGTTTGGTCCTGCCTTGTCCTGTCATGTCTTTACCTGTTTCGCCGTTTGCAGTGCTGTAGGTAGAACCCGAACAATTGACTTTCCCACTACAATTCAAATATTGCAGCTTGTAGGTTTCGTGCTCCATTGAAAACTTGTAACGAAACTCAGAGGCCACAACTCCGATTTGGTAATTAGACCAAACTTTTAGGGGAAAAAAAATTAAAGAAAGCACATCGTCAAAGCTGATACAACATTTAACATGCTCGACATTCACTTATATTTTTCTTCTGTGGTGGGGCTAACTCAAGTGTGAATTAGGTTTTAATTTTCTTTCTTTAACCATATCAGTCGGTTGGCTGGTTGGAAGCTGAGAAAGGGACATGATAGTTAATAGTTTTCTTTCAATTTCACAAAACGTCATGCAACACTTGTTTTGATTTCAAGTCCTTGATTTATTTGTTTTTACTATTATTCTTCTTGCTAGTCTTGAAAGTAACTAAATCTTGGGGTTGTAATGAGTTTTTAAAAATAGTTTGAACGTGTTAGTTTGTTCAACGCATTCGGAAATACTTTGTCTAGTTGTTGAGTATCTTGCAATATGTAAGTCAACTCAAAAATTCATCATCGCCAATTTCGTGAGTACTTTATATAACATGTTTGACAATTTGTCGACTGTGTTAGATATTTATAAGATAAATGTATAATGGAATAACTATAAAGTTTTTTTTTTAGTGGACTGAAAAAAATCTCAAAATAATTTAAAGAAACAGCTTCTCTGTAAATATAAACTTATCGTTTAAAATGCTAATTCAATATTATTAAAACAAAAAGTAAATTTATGTGACAGTAATGAGTAAAGTAAGCAAATCCTATTATACGTGGTTGAGAAATATATAATATAAAAATATATATTATGAAATTTTACATGTAGTATGACTAATATGAGAGGAAATAAAAATTATTATAATTTTTTAGTAAAAACTAGTAATAGTTTTCATTTTTATTGTAACTTCGTCTCAAATAATTCTCAATTAAAAACTTGAAATATGCTAAAATTATATCAATAATAGGAGTTTAGACTTTAAACTGGGGTATGTATATTTTTGTAGAGTTGTTCTAGCCCGCCTCATTTCTAAATTTACTTTATTCAAAATTTTAAGGGGAATTTGTAAAAATAACTAAATTAAAGGAAGTGAATTGAAAAGTAATTAAAAAATTAAAATTTTGATTGTTTAGCAAATCTGTTAAACTTGTAGGCCGTAGATGTTGATCCGTGGATCAATTAGTTCGAAACGGCCAACAGTCAATTTCTTTTGATTAATTTGTTGGCCTAGAACAAGACCAATATCTAAGGGCCTACGAACTTAACAGTTAGTTAGACAATCAAAATTTGTAATTTATTTTTTATTTTTCAATTCATCCCCTTTTACACAATTATCCAAAATTNTTAAATTACTGTTTTTTTTCTCATTAAGCCCCACTTGATTCCTAAAGTACCCTTTTATTATATAATTGAGTTTTCTTCAGTTTTTTTTAATATTATTTCCTCATCTTAATTAAATTACTTTTTTTTCTCTGATTTTTTTTTTTAATTCTCATCAAGATTCTCTGATTTTTAATTCTCATCATTTTTAATTAAGATTCCTCATCTTAATTTTTTTGTAATTCTGATTAAATTANCTATTTGCGGATCAGGTATGAATTTCGGTTTTTTTTCGTTTGGGATATAACTAAAATAGTGGAAGGACAACAAGCAAAGCAAAACGTTATGCTTTCATTTATTATCTCGAGATTGAAATCAAGTTATTTAGGATGTTGGTCCAATGAACTCACATTTTTTCTTCCTTTTGATTTTCTTTTCTTTTATAGTTGTTTTAGTGACGAGTAGTTTGATGCTTCTTCTTAGTTTTTCAACTCAAAATTCTTACTCGGGTTGACGGGAAGATTGATTTTTTTTTTTTTTGGTTCAGATTCAGTAGTTATGAGAGAAAAAAAAAAAACTTGATTAATCTTCCTTGACTTGAATAATAATATATATTTATCAAATTAGAAATAAATATCTAAGATTTTAAATAGTAATTTAAATTGTTTTATTATCATATGCATCTTTTTGGATTTTGATTGATATGCCCTCTCTTGTGTATGTCTTACCCATGCAATCGAGTCACTCATTCTCACCCTACCAAAGGAACATTTTTTTATATTATATATATATTTTTAATAATGGGATAAATACATAGATACCCCCAAGGTTTGGTTTAAGTAAAATCTCATCCCTGTTATTCATAAAGTAACATAGACACCCCTAGAATTGGAAAACATGGGGTCTTGACCCATAAAAATAGGGTCTTAATGTTACTTAAAATATCAAAATAGGGGTCTTTATGTTACTTTATGAATAACAGGAGTGAGTTTGTACTTAGACCAAACCTTGGGGGTGTCTATGTATTTACCCCTTTTAATAATTTGTACCGAAAGTGGAGACATNACAAAGAGGAAGAGTAAATCTTTTTTGGATAATTAATGTTACGTTAAAACCAATAAAGGAGACTTTATCATCTCCATTGTCTATTCCAGTTCACTTTCTATTAATCGTCCCTGACACTTAATTATTGCCAACTTTACTTTACTAGTTTTCTTCAATAAACTTTTTTTCCCGCTAATTTTCGTTATCCTTCTTCGCCGTCTATTGTACAATCACGATCCATCACTTAGGCAACTAAAAGTCGCTCTATAAAGCCTCATCCTCCTACTTTTCACCTCCTTGCTCCTTATTTTCAAAATTTCCTTTTGACAATAAACACGTGAAAGCAAATACAATGAATTAATTATGATAATAACTAACGTAACTTAATTTTATTTATTATTTAATAATCGTTTAACAGTCATCAAATAATACACAAAATTATATAAAAATAATTAAATCTTAATAATTTGATCCAATGTCTAAACGATGGAGATTCGTTTAATTTTTAATCGATAAAATATTTCATTTTATTGTCCAATTAAATTCAATTTTAAAAATAAAAATACTTAAATACATAAGTTGAATAAATAATAAAGTATATATTTGATGAAATGAAGAATAAAATTGTGCTATTTAATTTGTCATTGTTAATGAGTAACGAATTTATTAACCCGTATAAAACTCAATGAATGATGTAGTCTCGTTAACAAACAAGTAATCACCAATTTAACAGTTGACTATATAATTAACTGAAATAGAATTTTATTATATCTCAAAATACGGTTTTTAATTATGTGATTTTCTCAAATTTTAATACAATTTATACTTTAAAAATGTATTTTTAATAGTTATTTCAATTTATAAAAGAAATGAAAATTCTGTAAATAAAATAATAATAGTTAAAATAGTTTCCAAAACGACAACTACAAAAATTATTTGGTAAGGGAAAACGTTTTCTCGTCTAGAACGAGGAATGCTTGATTTTGATAAAACATAGGAGGGGCATTATCGGAATAGTGAAAAGTTGATGCAATGCCACGAGTGGGTGTCGAGTGCGCATGGTCATCTGCGGACCATGATATGGCCGGTTAGTTATTCTAAAGTCACATAACCTTCATCACAATTTGAAACGTCATTGTATGCATCAACGTACATTTGCCAGATAAGTTGACTATCGGTTTCAATCTAATCGCCAGAATTTTTGACTAATATATTATAACGTCTCAGCAACAAGATGACACTGGTGCGTCACAGTCTCTTTCACAGTAACCTAATTTGAATAAAAGTACGCATTTCTTCAGATGGGCCCATTTCAAATGCCACTGTGACCACGTATGGCCATAGCCAGAACCATTATCATTCAATTCTTTTTTATTTATTTATTTTGATATTTTATGACACTTTTTTATTTTGGGGGTCACGTGATTTTGCTATATATATATATATATAGGGAAATTAATATGAAGGGAGCACATTCCACTTGCCCGTAATTCTTCGTACCCTTTTTTTTAATTATTATTTTTAAATAATGTTGGCTTGTATTCATCTTTTAAATGACTAGTACGTGTTACAAATTTTATCTTAAAGTTTTATTCAAATAGTTTATCCTTTTATTTACGTTATTGCACCATTTGCATGCAAGAAACAAAGACATATTATCTTATATTGAAATTTAAAATATAATTTATGTTGGATTTGTTTTAAAAATAACTTAATTTGATTTTTCCCAACGTCACAAAATAAGTTAGCAAGATTCATGTATTTAGTAGATACAAAATTTTACAAAGAAGATAGCAAATTGTAAATCCAATCATATAATATCACGTTAACTTTAATGTTTGTTCTTTCAATATATTATCAAGTGTTTCTTTCGTCCTAAATTTTGTTGATTTTGCTATGGTTACTGCATTTGTTTTGCATAGTTACATATATATTGATATGAAGTTATGATATTAGTATTATTAATCAAAATAATTCTTTAATCATTAGTTACATAAAAGTTTTAAGTTATTGTCATCTATTTACTTTCAGTTATTTGTTTGATATATGCAAAGCAAATACAATTTGTTATTTATATAAAATAATTTGATATAAAATAATAATAAATATACTGTTTCTATCAAATACTGAAAAAAATAAAAAAATATAATCTCAAAATAGCTTGAGATTAATTAGCAAATAAACAAACAATTTTGTTATATGTTTTTTATGAAATTCATTTAAATAATATATAATATATAATTATGAATATTTAATAAAGAGTATTGCTATGGATACAATGTTTTGTATCTTAATTTTGTATGTTAATTAATTTGATATTATATAAATAGTAAAATAAATATATAAAATTAAAACAGTAAATATTATATTACACTTTTAACTAAAATTACAAAAAATTATAGGTTAAACGATTTGCATGTTAATAATTGAGCCCTACAGAGCTTACACAACAGCCGTGAATCTAATCTGGAACTCTTCATAAATATGTGGTGCATTTCATTCCACCAACCATCCATACATACATAATAGGCACATGCATCAACATGCATACATGACATGTAAAAAATTGCTGTTGTGAAGTCCGGAGTACTACCTTTTGTACGTTTCCGCCCCTCCATCAGCATAGCATAGCAATTAACCTTTCTCCGCTCGCTCGCTCGCTCGCAGCTGCTGCGAATTTTTGGGACTGCCTCCTCTCTCCCTCTTTCTCTCCATCTCGATCTTCACGGCGCGAGCTTTTTCGATCTCTTAATCTTCCAAAATTAGGGTCCACATCTGCACCAATCTGTTATTCCTCCCTGGAATCTAGCTCTCTCGTTGCTCCTTTCAAAATACCTAGATTTGCTGCTCGTGTTTTTTCAGCTGACAGATCTGTGCACTTCTTGCTTCCTCCTTTGTTAAATCTCTTCTCTACTCTTCCCTCTTCATCATGTTTTGGAAGCTCACAGCTCTCTCTGCCTCCTCGCCGGTAACTCAATTTACTACTAATTTCTTTTATCTTTCGCCGTTTCTGTGCTAATTAGCTACTTCTTGTGTTTGGTTTTTGAATTTATTGATATTCAATTAGACGAAAGTATGAATTTGTTTGTTGTTTGCACTCAAGTTGCATAATAAGTTTTTGTTTGTCAAATGACGATTAGTTTTTGCTTATTTTCAGTTGTTGAGCTATTAGTTATTTGTTTTAGCTTTTTGGTAGTGTTTAGAGGAGCTTTTTTCGACTGATGGACACGTAGTGAAGAAGCTTGAACATAATTGCAATTGAGTATAGTCCATAGTGGATTAGCATCTTGTTGGCTTTCGTTTACATTGTAATGCTGGCATTTTATGCTAGTGTGTTTTGCTATGTATATGGAAGGAAAAAGTCCTGAAAATTTTAATTCTTATGCATTTCATTTTCATATTTCTTCGAAGTTATTTGAGAATTGCACTGTTTTATAAGTTTGTCGTCTATTTTTATGTAAATATGTATTGATTGAGGTTCTACCTCATTCTGTTGATAAAGAAATGATAGTTTACCATTAAATTACAAGTAAATTAAGTTCCTCTCTGGATTATATGTCTACTAATATGTTTTTATTTGTTTTCATTTATTTATTTTTTCAGGTGGAGTCGGTGTTAGACAAGGAAAATTTCACGTTAGAAGAGTTGCTGGATGAAGAAGAAATAATCCAAGAATGCAAAGCGTTAAACAGTCGTCTCATCAATTTGTAATTATTTTCTATGTTTTATCTTGAGCTTGCATGTGCAAATATTCCATATGATTCTTTTCCTTTTTTGTTGTTTGGTTTTTAGCTTTCGCACCATATTAAAGGATTGGAAGTTAATTTGTTAGTGTGAATGCAAGAAATTAGAAAACCCATATAGAAGTTGATCTTGATGATGAAAAATATTCTCATTATATATCACTTTCTGCAGTTTACGTGATAGAGCCCAAGTTGAGCAGTTGTTGCGGTATATAGTTGAAGAAGCTCCCGATGATGCTGAAAGCAAACGAGCATTCAAGTTTGTTACTCTTTTCTGATATAAGCTATGCTCCTTTTTTTGTTTGTCTTCTGTTGCTTGCTCCTTTGTGGCGAGGTTTTCTTTCTTATTTATGATATGTTATGTACTTCATGATCTATAGGTTTCCCTTCATTGCCTGTGAGATATTTACATGTGAAATTGATGTTATTCTTAAGACCCTGGTGGAGGAGGAGGAGGTATGAGCTTTATTTTTGGTTCTGGATCATGTATTTCCCAGGATTTCAAAAATTGCTGTTGACATTGTTTTCTGCTTTAACTTCATTGCTGTGCTTGCTATTGCAGCTAATGAACATACTTTTTTCCTTCTTGGAACCAAACCGTCCTCATAGTGCTTTGCTGGCTGGTTATTTCAGCAAGGTATAATGTCATGCTTTGATGGAGGCAATTTTTGTCTTATGCTATGGTTTTCTATACTTGCTAAATGCTATTTGATGTGGCATTTTAGGTCGTTGTGTGCCTTATGTTGCGGAAGACAGTCCCACTTATGAACTATGTTCAAGTAAGTACTTATATCTGTTATCTTTATGACGAAGGTACTCCTGACCCGTTGCTTTAATTTCATCCATGAATTTTGTGTAAATTTAAGTTATCTATAGATTATGGTGACACTAGTTCTTTATTCTGATGGAGCATCCCCATTTCAATGTGGACACACTTTGCTACCAAATCTTGCTAAGACTATTCATGTATCTATTTCATCTTTCTGTGTTATAAATGTGGTTTTTAATCAGGCACCTTGCTTACTTTGGTTGGCACTGTGTGGTTGTTGCCTTTGTTGTCTGTCTTCTTGTTTTGTTATGAAATTTTCACTTTACTACATGAGTTGTAAAAATTGACTTATGTCATCTTTATTTTGGTTACTTAATTTAGACTGACAATGGGAAATGGGTTTAGAAAAATCATGCCTCTTTTCACTGTTGACATGCTCTCTCTGAAGAATGGCAATAAATTGCACTCTCTAATCTGTGTCTATAAAATTATTTTGATTTGAGTTTTTTTTACTTTCTCAGGTCCATCCGGATGTTTTCCGCCAACTGGTGGATTTGATAGGGATCACTTCCATCATGGAGGTAGGCAGCTTTAGAATTCTATTTTAAAGTTTGAGTTGAATAGTGTTATGTATGTGGATAAAATTTCTCGTGTAATATGGGTGGTTGAGTTTTGATCTCTGTCAATCACTTTTTGCAGGTTTTGGTTCGGCTTGTTGGTGCTGATGATCATGTGTATCCTAATTTTATGGATGTGATGCAATGGCTGGCTGACAGCAATTTGCTGGAAATGATTGTGGATAAACTGAGTCCATCTGTAAGTAAAATATGTGCTCTTGTTAAAATTTTGGATCTTAATTTTAAATGTGGTGAGGTAGTTATGGTAAAAAATTGCTAAATGTTCTGAAACGAGCTCTGAGTTGGTTTCCTTAGACCGTCCAATTGGGCTTGACTTAAGGCTTAAATAAATGAATGTGAATCCCAAATGTTACTTTTATCAATTCCCCTTTTTCCCCTACCCAAAAAAAAAAAAAAAAAAAATTAGTCATGTTGCCACTTGTGTGACTGCAAATGGTTGTTTTATCACCTTATGCTTTTTGATGTTACATCTAGAATGGGTGTTTTTGTCCCACCTCTCATTTCTTTTCCCCTAGATAAGCTACAAACTTATGTTGCTAAAAAATAAAAGTCAAGAGAGAGAGAGAGAGAGGCCAGAAGAAAGCTTATGCAAGGATTTTTATGACATTAGAAATAAAAAGTTAAAATAATCGTGCAGTTTCAAGTTAGGTGGAAAAATGTTTTCAATGAACTTGAAATTGTATTATTTACCATTAAGCGTTGCAAATTTTTTTGTGGACTATTTTGACAAGTTCTTTTACATGTATCAGAGCCCTCCTGAAGTTCATGCTAATGCAGCAGAAACACTATGTGCAATAACTCGAAATGCTCCATCAGCCTTGGCAACTAG
This sequence comes from Bursera cuneata, assembly GCA_026212285.1. NCBI lineage: Eukaryota > Viridiplantae > Streptophyta > Magnoliopsida > Sapindales > Burseraceae > Bursera > Bursera cuneata. The sequence continues at coordinate 39,587 of JANLJB010000930.1, read as the reverse complement.
ACTTGCTAGTCCAAGGTATGTGGGATTTAATTTTCTATTTTAAATTGATAGTATTTTCTGGATTTTCTTTGAACTTTCTTTCTCTCTTTCTCCCCCTCCTTCTCCCTCTTATCTTTGTTTATAGTTTTTTATTTGTTTTGCTGTTTTTATTCTTTTGCAGTTTCGTTGCAAGGATATTTGGTCATGCATTGGAAGATTCACATTCAAAGTCTGGCCTTGTCCACTCTCTTTCTGTCTGTATCTCTTTGCTGGATCCAAAAAGATCAGCAATTTCTTCTCCTCTGATGCATTCTTTCCGAAGCCAACATATGTACGAGTCTCCAATCCCTGTAAATCCAGAGACCATTGGTGCAATGCTGCCGAAACTTCGTGAGTGAATCGGGACCTAGAGGATTATTCCATGATGTCAAAATGATTATTATGTCTTAAAATGGATTTTTCTCTAAGTTGAATTTTTATTTTTTACACATTTTGCATACATTTAATTTACCCATGCGAACACAAATATTATAGATAAGCATCTATCATATCATCCTTACTTGTTGAAGTACCGAATTATGAATTCTGTTTGTCTTACAGCTCATTAGCCCATCTCAGTTAGTAATATGGATAATTTAATTTATTTAGGAATTTCTTTTTTAAATGTGTGCTTGGTATAGCGGTGGGATATCTGTTTTAGCTGAAAGTTCTGTTTTCCTTGTCAATGTTTATCTGTTGTGAGCAAATAAGTTATTGTGAGTTTCTTATCTGAAGATCGGCTAATTTTTTTTTGGATGATGAAACTAGTTTGTCAGAACCCAGACTGAATGACTAACGATTTGATGGCTAGATATAACTATCTTTTTGGCGTTTCCTGGGACTGTAATCATGGTGGTATTTCATCAGTCAGACATGGATTGTCAACTGGGTTTAATGTACAGTGCACTTATTAAGTTCTTTTTTCCTTACCTAGTGGCTTCAAATTTTGTGCATGTGTTAAGGTCAGTGAAAAGCATGGGATCAAAATTTTGTGTTCCTTTTATTACCTTTATCAAAAGTTGACATGGACATGAAGTGCTTCAAATGGGTAAATTGCACTTGTTTATAGGCTTTTTATGTCAATTTTTATAAATCATGCTTGCATGGATTGATTTTGGTTTACCCTTTTAATTGAACTACTTAGAACAGTGAATGAATTTGAAAGGTTCTAAGCAATGTAGTGTTGAAGTATAAACACTCACAGCCTTGGGTTGTATCAATACCAACAAAAACTATGTGGAAATTTACAAAAGTATTTATTTTTTATTCAAAATATGCATACATTTTTTTATAGCCAAGATATTCATGATTGCATTATATTGTTATGCAGATGACTTGCTTATGCTTCTGAATGTCTCATCTGATGAAAAGATTTTGCCGACAACATATGGGGAACTGAGACCGCCTCTTGGGAAGCATCGCCTCAAGGTTGGTTTGATACACTTAGCTCAAATATGATTGTGACATATAGACTAATAGAGTTAGACTTACACTTACTAAGCAGTTTGTCTATTTACAAAACAGACTTACAAGAGTGGTCATGAATTTTCTTGTTTGGGCTGAAAGTTTATATTTCCAAGTTGAAAAATGTAGTTTACCATAGAACGAATCATGTCTAGTAATTCTACAATTTAATTTCTATATTCTTTTTTATTAATTTCAGATTGTGGAGTTCATTGCTGTGCTATTGAGAACCGGCAGTGAGGCTGCGGAGAAGGAATTGGTCAGCTCTGGAACCATTCAAAGAATTCTTGATCTTTTCTTTGAGTAAGCCTTTATTCCATTTTGTGGTTTTGAATGCATGGATGATGGTGGAGTTGGCATCTAGAAGAATCTTGATCTCTTTTTGAGAGGAGATGCTTCATTCTGTTAGTTGGTTATGCATGCATAATTGTGTTATTTGTAATGATGCAGGTATCCTTACAATAATGCATTGCACCATCATGTGGAGAGTATTATATATTCTTGTTTGGAAAGCAAGAGTGATACCATTGTGGATCATCTTCTTCGAGAGTGTGATCTGACAGGAAAGATCCTTCAAACTGATAAAAATCCCATTCTTGCTGGCGAGTCCAATAAGGTAGATCACATCATTAATCAGTTATTTAAATTGTTTTCTATTATCTATTATTTCTTATTAGAACCGTGCATACCACCATAACATGCAACTGAATTACATACATTTTCTGTATTAAATGTTTGACAATAACAAAGGATAAAATAAGTATCAGGTGTATTATCCATTTTATCTATCTCTTATTTATTTATTGCCTGATGAGAAATGAAAAGTTATTTTGCAGCATTATGAATTTCTAATGTTGCATATAGTGCCTTTTATAATCATCTATGTCCTTTTCTTCTGTGGATTGAAAGAAAAGACTGATAATTTGGTTATATACCTGGACCATGCAGCCAACTTTACCCGCTTCTGGGAAACGGGCACCACGGGCAGGAAACCTTGGACACATTACACGGATTTCTAATAAGCTTGTTCAGTTATCTGGTAGCAGTAGCCATATTCACTCATGTCTTCAGGTTGGTGATAGAATGACTAATTACGTATATAGATGGTCAGTTTGTGAAATGGATTATTTAAAGTGCAAGGTAATTGATAACATATCGATATGTGTTTGATTAATTAGATTTAGTGTTCTTACTAGAATAAATGCATCAGGCCATTCTCCTCTCTATGACATTGGTGATATGATTGTAAATGAACTCTGATATCCTATAAATAGAGCCTGTCCACTGCTGAGATGAGTAAGCTTAACTGGATAATCGGCTGCCTTTGTAGCTTTTGCTTTCTATAAGTCAATAAACATTGACTCTTCACCCCGTGAGGAGCCAGTTTCCCCTGATGAAATTCTTAAATCTCTTCATGAGTTTCCTTTAGAAGAAGACAAAAGTTACAGTATCACTGTTTGCTCTTATCTAACGAGGTTGAAGCTGCATGATTGAACTTATTTATTATTATTATTTTTTTTTATAGTTAATTCTTCATCTTTGATAGTTGTATTTAGTTATAATATTTAATGAATGTCTCTATACCTTTCTGATGCTACTAAGTTGTTTGTTCTCTCTAGGACAATAATGAATGGAACGAATGGCAAGTTAATGTCTTGCAAGAGCGTAATGCCGTAGAAAATGTCTATCGATGGGCATGCGGGTATTTTCTTGTCTCATATTTTCTATGCATTGCACATTAGTAGGAAACGTAATTAGAGGCCACTGTATTACAATGTTGTTTTATGCACATTATTTATATACATTCGTTGTGGCTGTGCTCAAAACACATGGCATGAGTGTGTTATCACATAAAATTAGTTGCTATGTAGCATTAGGTGAAGTTAAAATAGCCAACTTGTGAATCTTTTTTACTGAATTCTTAGTAAAGTTGATATCCACTTAGTTTATGTTGCTAATAACCATAGCTATGTTCAAAGAACCGCAAATAGTCATTTGCAATTGTTTGATTTATCTGGTTGTGATTAAATCATTGTACCATTGCCTTCGAATTTGTTAATCCTCATGTTTCAGTAGTACATCATTGCTATAGGTACTGTTGATCTTACTCATGAAACTTGGCCCAGGATTTTTTTTTGGTTGAAGTGTTGTACATTAAAAGTATTCATTTCTTGATATGTGCAGCCGCCCTACAGCATTGCAAGATAGGACAAGGGATAGCGATGATGATGACCTTCATGACAGAGATTATGATGTTGCAGCTCTTGCGAATAACTTAAGTCAGGCTTTTAGATACAAAATCTATGGGAATGAGGATACTGAAGAGGTATATCATGGATTTATTAATGTTCCTCTGTCATTCCTTTTTTAGGTTGCTGATTTGTAATTGTCATTATCCTTGTTGCAGGACCATGGAGCTCTTGATCGGGATGATGAGGTAATGATTTTGATTTTCTTTTACTTTGTATTCGGAGGCAAGGGAATTGATGGGCATTTGTAGTAAGATTAGCTTTGAGTAAGAAGTGAGGAAACAATAGAATTAAAGATAAAGTGATATGCTGAATTTTTTTAAAACTTTCTTCTGGGTTCTGACACTATTTGCTTTAAATATGCAGGATGTGTACTTTGATGATGAATCTGCTGAAGTCGTAATATCATCCCTGAGGCTTGGTGATGACCAAGGGAGGTAAATTTCCAAGTTGTTATTACACTTTATCATTGATATTAGTATGACTTGTTGATTTGGTATACTGAATTGCACTATTTTGTGTGGATAGCATTTTAATTACTATTTCTTAATAAGCATAAATAGTTTATTAAAGGATTTACATCTATATTAATTTACTTGTCGTAAACAATTTCCTGTGGAGCTACTGTAACCATCGATATCCCGCTTACAAAAAACTGTCACACTGCCATTATGATAATGAGCACAACTGGTAGCTGGAAGTTCACCCTTTTTATATAAGAATCAGGCTATTGAGACTTAATTTTTTGACTTAATTTTACACACTATTTTCATAGCTGTTGATTTATTACAATCTATGGGTGGGAAAGAGAAGTTAAAAGGTAGTTTTTTTTTTTATGTTAACTCAGCAGTTCTTTCTATCATTAGATTAAAAAAATCAACTGTTATAAAAATAGTGTATAAAATTAAGTCAAAAAATTAAGTTCCGATAGCCTGAACCTTTATATAATTGTTGCTACTCTTGCTTCCCTCCTTATTATCATGCTGCCACTTCCTAGCACCCAATAATAATAATAATAATAATAATAAATCACTATCTAGTTTTTAAAATGGAATGATATTCTGATCATAAAATGTTCTACAAGTCTTTTGAGAAACTAAAATGAAGCAGGGAACTGGTGTTCATTCCACATAGAGCCTTTATGGTACAATACTTCATAACTATGCCATATTTAATGTTGTGTATTGGTTATGTAGTACCGGGAGCCACAAGCCATATCTATTTTATTTGTAAGGGATTGGGCCATTATAAGAGCCTTATTATCCATCTTAGAAGCTTGGGAAAGTCGAACTGAAGCCTATTACACGAGTTGTTAGTTTGTCTGTTTGCTATGCATTTATGTTATTTCTTTTTTGCTTTGACATTGAAAGTGTCTTCCAAATGCCTTTTATCTTTTGGTGTCAGTTTCAGTAGTGACATACAAACCACATAAGAGTTGAACTAATATAAAAAGCTTAAATTGGTTCATCTTAGTCTGTTGTAGATATTTGTTTCTTTTTGTTAAATATATCATGTTGGAGTGATGATAAAATATATATAAGCTTTCGTTGTTGCAGCAGTCTGTTCACAAACTCCAACTGGTTTGCCTTCCAAGACGACAGAATTGGGAATGCACCTGTGAGCACGTCACCCTCTGAGATGATGGATGAGATAAACTTGAATGGAACTGCAAATGGTGGTAACAGCAGTAGTGATGATGAGGTGGTGGTTGGAGAGGATGATGAATTGACAGAAAGCAAAGATTATGTCAACAGCACATCCACTTCCAATGCAAACTATTTGAACCCCTTTACAGAGGGCAATTCCACAAACAGTGGAGAAATGAATCCACAGAGTGAAAAGGCAAATGCTTCCCATGATATGGGATTCTTCAGGTTTGACACACCAGACTTTTTCACAGATAGGCCTTTACCAGATTGGGAGGGATGGAGAGAATCATCAGATTTGCAAGTTACTGGTTCGAGTCTGAATCCTTTTATTGATCATGATAATTCTGATGTCAACGTTGCTAGTCATACCGAGGTAGTGGCTTCTGACTCTAGTTCACCATCAAGTGCGGATTCCATGCTTCCAAATGGTTCCTCAACATCCATGGATTCTAGTGATGGATCAGCGAGTAGTGATGTAAGTCAGAGATCTGCTGCTGTGCCCTCACTGTTTGAAGAGGACGTTGAATTTGTGGGTGTGGAAATAGAAGGTACTGAGAAGGCTATGGAACAAGCTCTCAAGGAGGGAATAGTTGGGGAAGCGGGGCCCTTAAAGAGGAACATCGTTCTGAAGGTACCAGAAAAGGAAAATCCTGATGAAGGTGGAGCTGGTATGAAGGAGTTCAATGATGCAAACTACTGGAGGGTGGATCAAGAGGTTGCTGTTCTTGAGTGATGGTTACTGAATCTGTATGGGTTGGCTGTACCTCAAAGTTGGATCCTACAGTCAGACCTCATTTTTGGCTGGCAAGGACTTTGTGCAAGAAATGCATGTACAGTATATTTTTGTTTTCAAATGGGAATTGAACGGTAGGTTGTGTTATGGTTTTACTGTCTATTAGTTTAACTACTATTGTTGTTTATTATTTAAGTTTTTTTCTTGTTACTGATTTATGGGATTTCCCATGTCCATCATATTTATATTTTTCTGGCTCGAATCATTTTGTTCCTTCTATCAATTTCTCGATGTCGTATTTCGTCTTTCTGAATTTCACTAGAACTGCATAATGAACTTTTAATCTGCTACTATTATCAGTGAATGGTATTTCCTCATATTTTGTTTGTTATCTTCACCTAAGGCAGGAAAGATATTGACTGAAGAGGAAATATTACATATTTTTAATCACTCTTCCTAAATCTAAACGGACAAGCTTATTAAATGAGAATCAATTCCATTTTGTTTTCGGGGAATTTACTCTGACCCCTTAGATTTTATGAAAACACTTAGGTTTAGTTTT
>JANLJB010000930.1:0-31702 GCA_026212285.1 Bursera cuneata | reverse complement strand
GGGTGGTGATGGTGGAGGATGTTATGATTTTTCTCAAGCAGAGGCTTGTTTTGAAGGCTTTTATTAATTTATCTGTTTTCTCATACGGTATTGGTGTTGTTGTTTATGCCTTTGAAGGGGTAAGCATGATATTGCCATGGGAATATGAAACTAGAGACAAAAATAAGTTCAGGAAAGTGTTAGCTTGGTGTATGGCTTTCATTTCATTGTTGTATGGAGGATTGGTGCTTTGGGTTACTTTGCTTTTGGTGAAGAGACCAAAGATATAATCACTAGCAATCTTGGTCCAGGGTTGANTCTCTGGTGCAGCTGGGTTTGTGTGAATCTGTTTTTTACCTTTCCATTGATGATGAATCTGTTTTTTACCTTTCCATTGATGATGAATCTGTTTTTTACCTTTCCATTGTGTTGCCTGCTTTGTTCCATTTGCTAGTATTCAAGGAAGAGCTTGGCTGGACTGAGATTGGAGGGTGTTGCTTTTTCTTTTTTCTTTTTTCTTTTTCTAAACTGCTGCTTCATTCGCGATCGTCACCTGCTGTTTCATTCTTGATTGTCGCTGGGTGATTGGTTTATAGTTTTGTTTGTGGTTTCATTTGATGATTTTCCCACCATCTAGTTCACAACCTAGATCCATATTTTTTCTTTTTTTCTTTTTTTCTTTCTGTTTGATTACAGAGATTTTTGGGACGTCAGAAGATGGGTATGAAGAAGAAAGTGATGAGAGTTCCAAGAGATATATTCCGGTTTAGGGAAAGAAAGTGGAGGGCAAGATGGAAGGGTGGTGGCGGAGAAGGAAATGATATTTTGGTAATTGTAATGGCGAGGCTGGGTTTGAGGAGGGAGTAACGGAGGTTGAGTGGAACGAGGGTACAAATGGTAGTTTATTAATTTAAAAAAAATGTGTTATAACTAATGTTAAAAAACTTAGGGAATAAGTGTTAGTTTAACAAAAGATTAGATCTAAGTTTTTTCTTAAAATCTATGTTGACGGTTAGAGTAAATTCTCCTTTTGTTTAGGTGTCAGTTAGGATATCATTTTTATAGGGATATTTACTCTGATCCCAGGTTAAATTTTGAAAAAATATTTAATTTTAGATTTTTATTAAATTAATATTTACTCTTTAAAATTATTATTGTTTTTAAAAAAATTAAAGCTTATCCTCCAAAATTTTAGGGGATAAATATTAGTTTTTGAGAGATAAGTGTTAGTTTAACAGAAGTACGAAGATAAGATTTTTTAAAATTTAATCGGGGGTCGATGAATTTTTCCTATTTTTATATAACCTTACCATTACTAGTTTTTCCCTTCCTCGATAGAAAAGCTTGCTAATTGAGAGATAATGAACTAACGAAGAGGTGGCCATGCCGGGAGATGAACTTTGGCAATTTTTTTTTTTTTTTTTAAATATTAGACAGTACATAATGTGATGTAAAACAATAGAATTTGAATACTGATAAAAACGAAATATACAAGGTAGACTGTATTAGATGTAGATTAGTAGCTGAAATTACCTTAAGAAAATGTAATTTTAACTTATTATTCATTTATTGTGCACTGTTTTGGCATCAATTTAATGTGATCTAATGCAATACTAAGACAATTAGTATAGGAAATTTAATTTTTAAGGATCGGTAATTTCGAGATATTATTCTATATTGTTATAAGAATTTCCGAATGGCGTATCTACTCTGTCCACGTGTAATGAGCTAATTGGCGTTAAAAAGGATTTAACCAGTCATCTTGGGAACGTTCCAGAATCTCCCAGTAAAGCGTAGAAATTTCTTGAGTGACAAGTAATCAAAATACTTCAAAGCATAGAGCAGCGTTTTCCTCTCATATTCTTCTTTTCTCGAGAGAGCAGAAAATCATAGTCTCCACTCTCTTGACAATACATTGAGAAAGATGATAGAGGTGGTGTTGAACGACAGACTGGGGAAGAAGGTGCGCGTGAAATGCAACGAAGACGACACAATTGGGGACCTGAAGAAGCTGGTTGCGGCTCAGACAGGGACCCGGCCCGATAAGATCAGAATCCAGAAGTGGTACACCATTTACAAGGACCATATCACCCTCAAAGATTACGAGATCCACGACGGCATGGGCCTCGAACTCTACTACAACTAAATTCTACTTTTCTATTCGCATGTAAGTGTTTTCTTCTCTCTTCTTTTTCTTTACTTAAGTCGCAAGTAATGATAAGCCTTCTCCTATCAATTTCAATATTATTTGATTAATTTCAATACATTTTCTTTATTCATAATTTATTTAAGAATTTTTAGGCGGAATGGTCTATCATTCATTAATCCTCTCAGTATATATGCTGAAACTGAAAGCTCTTTTCTGCACTCTATAGTTCGGTTTTACAACTGCTAATTTAATTTGAGGAGTTAGTTTGGTGGATTTATTCTATTGGAGGATTATTTGGGTCAATTACGATAATGACCAGGTGGAGGGGCTCTTTGATTTTAGGGGATTCAATGTGTTACTGGGATTGCCTAAGCAAGTGAGGTCTGGATAAGTTGCAAACAGGCTAAAGTATGCATTTGATTAGATTTTCTTATCGGTTTATCTAGAACTTGGTGACCTTTTGATGTGCACTCATCAGCTCATCAGATGGTTAAACAATCAAATGAAATTAGGGTTTGCTAAATTTCAGAACACCCTTCTAACTTGGTTATCATTTCTGGGAACATTTTGATGGTAGGCCTATATCTATCATGTGATTTGTGTGGTAATGTAGTTATAATATGTTTGGTATTTTGTGTTTTGCAGGTCTGATGATTCACATCAAACTGCATAGAGCTGAGGTGCGTGTCTCAAATGGAAGATGAACGCCTTGGTTCTCAAGAAACAATTGTGTTTGTTTAGTTGAACTGTCTGTGTAATATGTTAATGAGCTGTATTTTTGTACTTGTGTAGACTTGTGAATTGTGTTTGCGTGTTGCTTTGTCCTCATGCAACCTATATGTCATTTTTACATTTTTATTTGAATTTTGTATTTTAGCTAGACTTCTTTAATGTGATTATCTCTCTCTCAACTACACCATTGAGCAAGTTCTTTCTTAGTTTAGATTTTGAACTACGGTTGCTTCACTTGATTAAGTTCTTATATTTAACAGTAATTACCCTGGTTGATAATTTCTTTCAGGTCTGATGTTAGATATTAGATAGTGTTTTTTAACTTATCTATATCATCTTTGTGAAGATATCAGATAAAATTTAAATCATATAAAATTATCCACAGTGTTGGCAGAGTTCCACTTAAGTTTGTCAGTGATATATGGCCAGTCCACTTGGTTAAATTCTCTGTATTTAACTGCATTTAACCTGCAGGTCCTTTTTTTATTGCCGGGGACATTAATTAGTAGGGTTTTGTCTTCATTGTTATATTAATCCTGGGCATAACTCAGTCATGTGGTAATTGGGCACACCTTTATTAGACTTTGGTGGATATCATGATGTTACATATTGAACTCGCAGAAAATTTCCTAAATTATGACAGGGTCTCTCAGTGTCTTAACTTTTCTCATTAAATCTATGTTATATGTCGTGCAAGTGTTTGTATTTGGGCAATATGCAGGGTTAAGAAACATGTCATTCATGCCCCCAGTTATGACCTACCTACTTCCTTTTCCAGTTTTCCCTAACTTAATGTGGTTTGAATGAAGCCCCACTGAAGCCTAGTTTGTGCACCAAATCATAGGAAAGGCTATCCCATGATGTGTTAATTCATATTTATGGGGGACCATTTATCCTTTTTCTTAGGAAATCAAATTTCTCTTTTCTTCTATGTATACAGATGTGCTGTGTGCTTAGCAGCATAGTTTAAGACTTTTGGAATCAGAAGCGTACAATTTGAAATTTTCAGTTCCATTCTGCTAAACATGGAATGCTACCTAAATGTATCTTTTTGCAAATTTAATACCTACAAAGGTGACAAGAAGCAAACGGCATGTGCGGGAATCCCCTGGATACTCCACTAATGACTTGAAATCTGGGAAATAAATGAGCTTGAGAAAAAATAGAGTTGCATACAAGAGCATGTCATTATTTGTCTCTGGCAGGTTAATATTGCCAAATATTAGATTAGTTACCTGGCACATGAAAATTGAGAGTGGGATTGCACATTGGATTTGTCTATTTGTAGACCAGAGTTACCGTATACAGTTTGAGGCCTTGAGGATTGAAATAAGGTTAAACCTTCGCTGCTTCTATTATTGTATCTGATCGTCCCGTGTCTAGTAGCATAGATCTGTTTTTGACATGGAGCATGTTCCTTTGTTTTTTATTTTCCTTTTACTTTAATTTCTGATTTTTCTGATGGAATTTTTGCCCACTATTAACTATCATATCGTTTAGATATTCCTTTACAAGCCAAGTTGGAAGCAATCACATGAGAACGGTGGTTGCCCTGTCCACGACAATAGCATTATATTTATGTTGACAGATTGCCATTATAATTTCGTAATTCATGATTATGCTTTGCCTATTCCCACTTACAACATTTTGCAGTACTTGTTAATGACTTGGATAATTTTTGGTCATTAACGGCATTGATTTCTCAAACTCCATTAACATCAATGTCTTCAGTAAGTAATTGTGGCCTTTTTCATCATTTCTTTATCCTTATCATTTGCTTCGTCATGCATTCCACTTTTAGTGATAATGACAATCTCTCTCTCCAACTAATGCTCTTACCCTTTTCCTAGAACTGATTTGATATTCAAAGGTTGTTACTCCATCCCATCTACTGTTTTGCCCATGATCATCCTATTTATGATGATCTCATAATAATGCATTCCACTAATGCTGAGTTATTTAACTCTGTTTTATACTGAAAATGAAACAATACTAACTTCAAAATCTGGAGATAAACATAATCATCAAGGGCAAAGAAAGTGGTTGATTTGCAGCTTCATATAAGGCTGATAATAATTTACTTGTATAGTTCATGATGAGTATATAGACATTGCATGTATACGCATGTTATACATTCATAACCGTTCTTTATCCTTTTCAACTCTGTATATAACACTTGGCCAGCACATAATGACTCCATTTTTTTGACAATTTAGGTGCCGTTTCAGAACTTCCTTAGCCAGCCAAGCAAGGAGCATTCTTTCTTTACAAGTATTACAATTGTCGTATCATTTACATTATTATATACTTTTAACGTAGACCATTGACAAACGTGTCATTTTTCCATCAAAAATTTGGAATACTTGACATAATACTAACTTTTATATTTCTATTCTACAAAACCAGATTATAAACATAATGATTCTTTATGATTTTTATTTTATAGTTTATCTAATAGTAACTATGTTATAGTTCTTTTTATATCATCCCTTTAAATGATTAGTATAAAACGATAATAATATTATATTTTAGGTTATCATATATTTTAAAATTTTTAATAAATCTTTTTTTATAAAAAAAAAAAGGTAATGTATTTATATTACACTAAAGCATTGTTGAAAAGCAATTCAAGTGCTTCTTTAATATAAATATTTTTTGGAAAAAAAAAAAGTATTTGTCATTAATCATTATTAGAGAGTAATACGCCCAAATATAATAAATAATAAGATCAGGGGTAAATACTATAGTACCGGACAGTGAGTTACCGGACTGCTAAAATCCAAATTAATGAATTTACTATTAATAGCAAAAAAAGAATTAAAAAGACAATTATATATTTTTGGCTTCTGCTTTTACCAGTCTCTTGCATTTACCATAGCATTAAACAATATATCAAGTATGCAAATTCTCACGTGCCGAGAACTCAATTTCTCATATCTTTGCCGACTGTCCTCTCCACTGCGAGTCTGTAACCGAGCAGAACGGTTAAATTTTCGCGTACGAAGTCAAGCGGAGCAGAATCTCTACCGTAGAACAAATAACTAAGTAAAATCCAACCGTACACGTAAGGCAACTTTTGATGGCTTTCACGTTTACACGTAAACAGCTACGTGAACCTAATAGCGTGGGATCCACCGCACGAACGGGGAATTTGGGCCACATCACAAGATCTCTGTCGTTTGTGTTGAAGACTTTTTCCCCAAATAAGTTGTCATTTTTCTTGTTTTTTCAATAAAAAATAATATCACAATCAACTCATTAAATTAATTTAATATCACATTAGCAAGTTAATGTTGGAAGCTTTTCTACTATTTTGTCGATTTTTTAAAATCATTTATGCTTATAAAGAAGATTTTTGAACAGTCTAAAAAATTGAAATTAAAGTTATTATATAATAAATAAACTAATTAAACTTTCAGAAAATTAGAAATATGATTTTTAGTAAGTTTGATATTATTTTTATTATTTAGTTAAATTCAGTCTAAAGTATAAAATTATTATGCTAGATTAGTGATTAGTACATAAAATAACTAAATTTCAAAGCATCAATATTGACTTGGTTGTAGATAAAGTTATCAGTTAAACTTCCCTCAAGCACAGGGCAGGTTTTTGGTCACTTGGTTTGGTTTGGTTTGTGAAATTGTGTTCTCCCTCGTGTGGTTCTTGGATCTAGGATCGGTGCTTATCTTCTGTCCAAAGTACTCAAACACCCACATTTAAAACATCCATTTAAACAGCTATTTGTTTTGGATTCAACGCTCTATGCTCATTTTTCTTCCCTCTTGGGTCTTGGATTGGTTTTAATATGTTCTACCTTCTCACTGATTTTCAATGCCATCAAATTCAGATAATTTGACCGCATCTTCAATTCAAATCAATCAACACAATTAACCCTCGAAGTCAGCTAAGACTTTTAATAAATAGATCAATTCATCATAGGGTAAGATATGAAAAAAGTTGGTTTTGTTTTTCATCAAGCAAATCGGTGATGTAAGTCAATGTAACAGGTGAATTCAGTACCATTAAGCATCAAGATTTTGAATTAAAATCTTTCCTCAATCTGATCTTCTCTTTGGTAAAATATAATAGTACAACTAGTACAACCTTGACTTAAAATGAAAAGGGTAATCATTGAAATTAAAATTAATCCTCCCTAGTTATGATATGTCTCCATTAGAACCTTTTTTTCTTTTTCTTTTTTGGACCTGAAAACTAAAATTTGAAGAAATAATGAAGATAAACCTTGTATTCCAATGTGGAAGAGAACCAGATCCCACAAATAAAGATTTGGACTTGGAACTGAAAACATTGACAAAATTTGGGCGGATCAATGCATTGGAAGATGTAATTGTCCTTGCATTTGCCCCATAAAACTTATATGCTTTCGGCCCTAACTACAAACCAAAACCATTGACCATTTTTCTTCAATTTTCACTTACTCTTCATATGGGAATAGTGCCCCTCATGCTTCCACATACAAAAACAGTTAATCCTCATTTCAATAAGCATCCGAAGATAAAGAAACATTGGTTGGAAAATCAAATTTAACTTGACAAGGAAGGGTGTATTTGGTAACGTTTTTAAAAAATTACTTTGAAAGAATATTGATAATTTTCTGAAAGCAAATTGAGAAATATGGAGAACTCTTATTTTACTTTCAAAAACAGAAAAGACGGAGAAAAAAACGTAGGAAAAGCATATTATAGAAGTGTCATAGGTTGAAGTGGGTTACAACCAAACAAGTGGGTGTGGGTAAGGTGGAGTCAAATCCAAGCCCAACAAGGGACCAACGAGCCCGACCACCAAAACGGCGACACAAATGGGACCGCACGTGGGGGCCTTGATTTGATAACTCCAACTCTCTTCTTGTTGGCATGGGTCCCACTCTCACGTGCGTGTCTGCGCCGAGTTCCGTTAATTAAATACTTTGTTTTGTTTCAACAAGTGTGGTATTAATTGACATTTTCATTTGGGATTGCAACCAGGGTCTTGTGTCTGTAAAATTCAAACCCTGAAATCTGAACCAGACCAGACCCAGCTTAGCCTCAACTCAACGGTCAAACTGCCCATGTTTTCCGGATTTTCAGATCCCAATTTACCATTCATTCACAAGTTTTTTAAGATCCCAATTAGCCCTCTTCAGCTTCTACATTACCTAGTTTGAATGTCATACTTGGCTTTGTTCTCATTTTGTAACCCTATTTTGTGACTTGGCTGAGAGATCAAAGCCCTTTATGGCAAGGACAACGAAATCTAAAAACTCTTTGTTTTGTGTATTTTGTTGCATGACAACTTGAAGTGGATCGCCTACTAGCTAAGCACTGACTGGTGAGGACATGGACTCGTCAAAATACCAGATCATGGTTCAGAAGAATGTCAAAAGCTAAGGTCAAAAAAGGATAAGCCAAAAGCAATGATCCCTCAGTGAACAAACCCCATCAAAGAGTATATTCCAACCGATGATAGCAACTTATCTTTGAATCATCATGCAAAGACCTTCAATATCTAATTATAAGCAAAATATAATGAATGACTCAAAACTTATTTGTCCCTAGCTTCTGTTGGAATCTTCTCAATGTGACAACTTTATCTTTGCTTAAAGCTTAACATGCATATGTTGGAATCTACTCATTATCAAGCATTTGTTCTCGTATGACCTATATGGCATGATGGTACTGAAGTTTCAGAATCTGTGATCCACAGAGATTTAATTATATGTACATATGCAAATCTTTTAAAGGGTGTTCCAGTTCTTGGGTAACAATCTGTACCAGTAAATTTTATCTTCTTTCAACTTACTCAAGTCAAAACAAAACCTGTAATGACCTTGAACTGAAATATAACATCCTTTCTCAACCCCTACCACAATTCTGTCTTACAGAATGGACAAGCATAAGAAAAGCCTAAAAAGCGTAGAAAATAAATTACATCAAACATAAAACATCATATTTTAGCAAAATATTAGGCATCAATATCCAGTCAAACATATAACAACATACACCAAGAAACATATTCATCAGTCATCAAAACAAAAGCATATTAAAATTTTGTCTCACCTAAACCATATTAGGCTAACAAACAACTAATAAATTCTTAACATCCATTTATACTTTTGAGCATCTACCCGCAAGATAACTATGCGAATATGCTCAAGGGTCCTGCCTTGTTGGAAGTGTTAAGTCCATTATCAGTATTCCGAATGCCTGTAATCCATGGCCTGCCAAACAAATAAATAACTTTTATCAATCAAATAGTTCAATAAAGCCAGATACACTTCCAAACTGAATAGAGCTTCATTTCTGTCCATTTAAGTCCTGTTTATTATATGCTAAAGAAGGAAATAGTTAAAAATGTTCAAAGATAAGTTGATGGGTCTCCACAACTTTCATGTAGCAATTCAAAAGTATTCATTCTGAAGAAAGATTTATGCATAATGTTTGAAATCATGCTCCTTCCACGCTATTCTTCGTGTAAAGGAGTAAGGCAGAATGCGGTTGCATCGGTTTGACATTGACTTGACTAAGCTGATAAAATAAATAAGTACAAGAAGGAAGCAAGATTATTGTTCTCTTTACCTTCCAACAGTGTCACTGCTTGATCCCATCAAAATCTTTAATCTTTTGGCCGTTTTCATAAAATCACTGAATTGAAACGAAGTGGGAAAAATAAACAAACATAAGACCAAAGTTGTTAACAGCATCAATACTTGCAACTTGAGATAATCACACAGTTTTCATGCCGCCAAACAACAAAACATGCAAGACAAAAAGATAATAAATATTTCAGAATTCAGAAAAAGATTTTCCACAAATAATACCTGAATGGTTCATCTCCAGTTTTTTTAACAGAACCAGCTGCATCTTGATAGAGCACATGGCCTGACATTTTTGATCTTTCTATTCCAAACATGTTGGCTAGCCTCCTGTACAACTCTTCATAAGAACCAAAAACTGAGAGATCAAGAGTTCGTCCCACATCCTCTGACTGCATGAAAACCTTGCAATGACCAGTATCAAGGTCAGGTTCATTCATTCTAAACCGCTGGTTCCAGAAAAATCCAGAACTGGATGACTTTTCTGGTGAAATTTGCAGCTCACGTGTGGATCCTGAACCATCAGAAGATGTTATCACTCTGCCGGAATTTCCATCTGATGAACTTTTCCCCAGACCTTGTGAAGCTGCATCACTGGAACAACTACGAGAAATCTGCTGTTCAGTGAGTATTGGTTGACCAAAGAGTAGAAACTGGTGCTTTTTTACGTTATCAGATTTCTCCAAATTTTGACTAGAATTCCCCATTGTAAGCATGCAAGACAAATTCTCATTACTGCTTGCCTGATTTGTCATGATGCCATCGGAAATTCTAGAATGTGGATTGAACCGCTGGAAGCTGGACAGAAACAGCCCTGACTGCAGTTTGTTGGTAAGATGGAAATCTGATAGAGATATTCCAAATTGAGCATGCCTGGCTCCCTGTATGCCTGCAGGAGTGTTGTCAGATGGACAACACAAGGGGCTGCTGGACCCAAGGGGGTTGCCTGTAAATGATGGCACTGGAAATTGGCCATCAAGGGGAAAGTCTAAGTGTTGCGGGAGCCGCAACTTCTTTCTTGGTGGTGAAAAAGGTGACATGTGGATGACGGGCATGTTTGAAACCACTTCAACCAACCATGGACTAACACGTTTCACATTTTGTAGCAAATCTGGCTCGTCCCATGTAACCTGCAAAGATGTTTAAAAAAGAAAAAGAAGTAAGAGGGGACGCTACAAGCATGAAATTGAGCTTACTGTCCACGACACAATTCTATTTTGGTTTCAAATAAGACAGTCAGGCACATAAGCCTGGGGGAACAATCAGATTATTCAACACTGTAAAACACAAGTGACTTGGGACTCAGCAATTACAGAGTAGGATCCATGAAATGGCATAATTGAATCCAAAAAGGATACAGTGATTGAGAATGCAAAATAAATAGCTGTAAGGACTACTCATAAACTTAAAAGCTATAAATGAGTTTCTTTAATAAAGCATATGTAATATTCCAGGTATGTGGAATTTATTTATAACTACAAGATTGACTGACAATTTGTCAGGTGTAGTAAAGTGCAATGAGTGAAAAAAAATGTCTCCGATTTAGACACTCTCAACAAAGAAGCCCTAGCAAAACTGCATGTAGTTATTGTTAGTCAAGATGAGGATGATATTCCCTTCGCTGAAATGAGCAGGTACACCAGACAGAACCTAACAAGTAAGAATATTCGGCAATTCAAAATAAATAAATTCTAACATTAAAATAATATTGCTGTGTAATACTGTCCTAAATCACAACGATAATGATAACTGCAGAGTTCCACAAAGATCATGCCAAAAACCTGCTCTAGGAGCAACAATTAGTTGGCAATTTAACGATTCTGGTAAAGATTACAGCCTTATCATATTAAGTAAGGGTCAGAAGTGGCATATATAATGGATCTCAGAAGACTAACTTCGGAAGCAATTAAGGCAACCGATTTAGAAATGCACATATATACTTAAAGAAAGTATTGATAAATTCATCTATAAGGATCATTAACATTGCAAAGGGGGTTGGGATGCTGAAATGACTTTCAGTCTGTAAGCGCATTACTTCACTTGAATATAGTATATACATCAGACCATGGGTTTACACAAAAAATACCACAAATAATCTTAATTTAAGACATCATATGAAAAACATTAAAGTACTCAGTTTCAATTCCCCGACAAGTAGAGGCACAAGCTTAATGTGGAGAAAACAATATGCACATGGTATCAACAAAACATCTAATTCTAAAAAAATTAACCATCCAGTAGCTCGTAAAAAGAAACAATTATCAAACTAATAAATTTTACCTGGAGAAGCCTCCATGGAGAATTATGCCAGCGGATGGGATCAGCAACCTGAACAGATGATATAGTTCCCATAAACCAACTTATCCTCGAAGAATCCTCCGTTTCAAAAGCCATCTTGAACCTCATTCCGCAGTGCCAATGAACCCTCATCGCTGCCCTTACTGCAGCGGCCTTAACACAAAACTCTGGTGTGCTTGCGCGGGGATAATACACAACCTCAAATAGCTTCCCACTTGTTGCAAGCGCCACTGCCTCTGAAACCGTCTCAGGCCTCACTCTTCCTCCATGACCCCTCAAATTTCCACTAGAGTTGAAACCACCACAAGAATTCAAATTCATATTCCCATTTCTCATCATCTTGTTTTCTTCCTCTCTCAAGAAACATGAGAACCCTCCATAAGGATTAACACCAACACAACTTCCATGATTAGAGTTCCACCCAGAAGATGAAGAGTCATTTCCACTAATCCCTTTCTTCGCCCTCCTCATCCCTACACAAAGATCACCATTTTGAGCTCTCAAGAACACAATAGAATCCCCAGCAACAAGTTTCTTCTGGTTAACAAAAGTGCTCCACCCTGTAGTCAGCAAATGCCTTCTTGGTGTCCCTCTATAAATATGCCTAAACTTCCAAACCTCTCCATGAACATCTTTAGCCACCACAGTTTGCACTGGAGGATCTGCAGTGTAATCCAACCGTGGAAAAATAGTCTCAGCACAATATCTCGGTACAGAAAACCCTCCCCCATTATTGGCATCAGATTGTGTCAAAGTTTTGGCAAAAGATGCTGGCTTCTCGGACTCACTATCTGATCCAAAAGAATTCAGACTCAAATTATTATCTTCAAAATCAGGCTCACTGGCTGGTAAAGGAACCAATCTTATCTTTGCATACACTTCATCAGTTTCAGAATCTGCTAGAAACTTGAGGGAAGCAACACGGCAAAGAATGAAAGGAGGGATTGGTGTTGAGGAGGGGAAATTAACAGAGCCAAAAGCGTGCTCCGCGTGGCCTTGGGGGAAGTAAAACACCATGGAGTTCACTGGAGGAATTTGGACCATGGATCCTGCACATGCGTGCCACAGTTGTGGATCAATGCTCTTTTCTGCCTCCTTCATTTGTTAACTTCCTTTGATTTTTTTTTTCCCAAGGAAGTCTTGAGTTCTCAAAGACAACTACTTTAAGCTTCAAGATTTGATTTTGTTTCTACGCAAATCCTGTGAGTGAGCAAACAAAACAATCAGAATCAAATTTAAAGCAAAGAAAGCAAAATAAACAACTTCGTTAAATTTTGCATGAAACTAAAAACCAATCTCCAAGCTCTTACCTTTCTTACATACAACAAAAATAAAACTTCAAATTCAACACTTCACTTCTCCTCAACTTTCAATACTGAAAGAGAACCCTTATCACATTTGATCTAAATACATAACAGCTCCTTCTCGTTTCCAAAACGAGCGTAGAAATTCTTGACCCACCCTTCAAAATGCAAACTTTTCAGGTTTTTTTTTTCAATCTTCCTCTTCTTATGTCTACTGAAAGTCTGAAACCCAAATTTGCAGTCTTCGCCTTTGCTTTAAACTTCGATGCAGTGACAAGAGACTTAAATTAATCGGCGAGCCGATCAAGTGGTAGCAGCAGCTATTATCTGGTACGGAAATGACCACCGAATCATCTGTTTCAGAGACTTTAATATCCCTTTGATTCCCTTCCCATTTCCTTCACTTCCCCAAAACAAAACCAAACAAAAAAACTTTTGTTTTTGTAATCTCCCTCTGCTAACCTTTTGCTTTTGTTTTGAAATTGATTATCTTTTCTTCAGATCTCAAACTGAGCTTTCTCTCTTGTTCTCTCTCTTCAGAGCCCAAACAAAACAAACAGAAATCTTTAGACCAAACAAAAAGCTGTTACTGATTTGTTAAACAGGAGAATTTATTGCTACTCTAAAACAACAAAAATAAATAAATAAATAATAAATTCATTTATTGTCGAGATTTTGTAAGGTAAAATATCGCGAATTGAATCCGCATAACCTGCTCGATAAAACGCCGCAGTGACTTTATCTATGCCTCGGTAAAAAGGGTTAAAATACAGAGAAGCGTGGATTGGATTTAGACAATTCAGCGCTCTCCTCATTTTTTAACTGTTTACTGAGATTGTGTAGTGTATACAGTATACTGCTCTGGAATCGAAGCGGTCAGGAGCTAACCATGGTTAGTAACTTTTTCTTCGTCAGATTAACCATGGTTAAAGGGGTAGCCCCAATTGGGCTGGAACTGAGTTACTGACGAAATATCAGACAAGTCAGGTCTGGTCTTGCTGGTTCTTCTTCCTTTAAAGGCGCGTTTGGCTGTAATGTAAATGTTTGATTGACATCCGACTGAAGAGTGAATGACTAATAACTGCTGCTACTGTACAAAGTACAACAAAACCAAGCTGAATCTCTCCACTCGGTTCGTGAAATTCTTTCCTTTATCATTTGTACACTCAAAAGAAGAAGGTAACTTGTCAGAATATCAACACCATATTAATTCCAAAATCCTGTTAATTTTAATAATATTACTCCTTAAATTATTTTAATTGTATTTTGTTCTAATTTAATAAAATTTGGTTTTTAAAAAATATTAATTTCCTTCTTAAATTAAAAATATAATTTTTCAAAATTGTATTCAATTATGTAATATAAAGTATGAAATGACTGATAGTGTGAAATTAAAAAATTAATAATGTTTAATTAAAAATTTAAGAAAGGGCGTGGAGATAACGCGCGAGGAGACAGGTTGTGGGCAAGAAATGTAAACGTAATAACGAGTAAAAGAGAGTTGAGTTTAGGGGTCGGCGAGGTAATGAAATAGAACGGATAGGGCATAGGGTTAGCGTTAGCGATGGCAGCAAGTGAGTTGCTTCTGTCCACTCCCTCTTTACTCTTCTATTTCATTTTTCATTTTAAATTGGCCTCTCTTCACGTTTAATCAAAAAAAAAAATCAACGACTTCTCTTATAATTTTGAAAATATTATCAATCTCTCTTATTATTATTATCTAACCATTCAATTTAACAGAAAAAAAAATTAATTCAATTATATTTGATCATTATTAATTGGTATAAAAAATTAAATGATCAAATAGTCACAACAAAGGAGGTCAGTAAAATTTTCAAAAACATAGAGGAGATTATTGACTTTTCATTAGATGCAAGTGGAGGGAAGTGAATTATCCTTTTCAACTAACGAAAATAAAAGGCTTACATATTAACATTTTATCTACAAAAGATATTTATTAGGTAAAAATAATAATAATAATAAATATTTTGACTCCTTAGAATCATACTATTAAATATTATTTTTAATTTTTTAACGTATGCTTACCAACAAAAGATATATATTAAAAGAATATAATATAAAAAAATTCATCTTTTGACATAAAATTTTAATATAAATGAGACACAAATTTTTAACTCGATTTATTGATAAAAATTTCTAACCATTCATGGTTAAAATTTAAAATCAAAGATTGATTATGGTATATATGGTAAAGTAGTTTTTATCATTAAATTAAGTTATCATTGACCTTTTGATAAGTGAAACCAATTCAAGATAGTCATAAAAATCTATGTCATTTGTCACGTTTTTGAGATAAAACTTGATAAATTATTCTTCTTCATTTTATTTATTTCACAAATTAATTATATGGGCATGTGTTGAACCCCACTTGAACATCTAACAACGTAACGAATGAGAGTCATTATTGTAAAAATTTGGTTTAAGTCTAATCAAATTAATACGCATTTACACTATTTAAGAAAAATAATCTTGGCGTATTAAAACCTAAAAAATAAGAAATTTTATCATTAAAATTATTAATTTATCTCCAAAAAATTATATTAAATAAATTATTTAACTATATTTTATAATTATTATAATAACAAATATTTTTTATATATAAATTAATAATTAAATAATATAAATATACATTATTTAAAGTTTTATCGTAGCTCTTAAGACTGCCCTTTAAAAAATTAGAGTTACTCAAAAAATTACTATAAATTTTCAATAATGAAGGTTTTTCTTTTCCTAATTTAAAAACATTAACATTTTTAAAAAATATTAATTATGAGTGTTAAACTATATAATTACTATTCCATTTGTTCTGATAAAAAAAATGGGTACATTATCCTTAATAGTATTTTGAAATTAAGATACTGACAAGAGATGTATAAAATTCAACGATTAACCCGTCTGTATTGAAAATTTTTTTAGATCACAGAATATAAGTTTCGTGAAATTATTATGTTGAGACATGTATAAGCTGACACAAACATCCACGTTTAAAAAAAAAATGTGTAAGAAAAAAATTAATTAATAGATTTTGGTGACACAAAAACCACAACAATCTATATCATTTGTCACGTTTTGGAGATAAAACTTGATAAATTTTTCTTCTCATTTCTTAGTATTAAAATTACAAACATTTTATACAACATTTAATCTCTTTCATTTATTACTTTTTTTTATTTAATCGTATTAAATCACATCATATTTAAATATAAGAATTGTCATATTGAATTTTATTTCTTTCACAAATTAATTACATGGGCATGCGCTGAACCCCACTTGAACATCTAACAACATAATAAATGAGATTATTTATTGTAAAAATTTGGTTTGAATCTAATCATATTAATACGCATGCGTAGATTTCTACTATTTAAAAAATAGTAGTCTTAACATATGCAACACGTATCAAGACCTAAAAAATATAAATTTTTATTATTAAAATTATTAATTTATCTAAAAAATTATATTAAGTTAATTACTTAATTATATTTAATAAATTTTATAATAAAAATATCATTTTTAATATAAATTAATTATAAGAATAATATTAATATATATTTTTAAAAAAGTTTTAACGTATACCCTTAAGATTATCTTTTAAAAAATTAGAGTACTGAAAAAATTACTATAAATCATTCAATAATAAAGGTGTTCTTTTTTTTTTTCAGAAATTAAAAAAAAAACCAGGTACATATTTTTTAAAATAAAATTGATCTTACTTATAATTATTTACGAAAAACGACGAGCAATTATGCTATAAGCTGAATCATATATGTTATAATTAATCTTTGGAATCTTAAAGGCTTTGGACAATGAATGGCGATGGATATGTGATTGAAGAAGATAATAATAAAAATAAAAATAAAATAATTAAAAGAATCTTTTGTAGTACTTGCATCATTTAAAACGATCCAAGTAGCACAACCTCCTACCAATGCAGGCTCCACACCCGAATTTCCAATTCATAAAAAATCCTTCAATTCAATTAAATCTTATTTTCAACTCAAATTATTGAATATTTTTTATTTTTTATTTTTTGGTTTTCACCTACTTCTTCCAAAACTCACTAGATGGGTTTTTTTTTTTTTTTTGTATTTTTAATATACATTATTGGTCACATAATCAAACTTTGAAAATACAAGATTCAATTTCTTATTGTTATTATCATAATTGAAAAAATAAAACTGTTTTGGTTTCCCAACTAAAACAAAGAATTTGACGGTGCAGGCCTGCAGGGGATAGTATAATTTGGCGAAGAAAATAAATAAAAATGTTAGAATAAAATGGAAAAGAAACTAAAGAAAGAGGGGTTGGTGAACAATCAAAATTGAAATGGACACATTACATCAATTAATTAATGCGTCACGCTTACAACTGAATTAATGTGACCATATACACATAATTCAGTTCAAAGCTAACTACTTATTGTACTCTTGAAAAACAATTTCCACGCCAGAGTTCACGAAGTAAATGTTTTGGAGCCGCCTTGAGCTTGAGTGACAGGAGTGGTCCTTTCAAATCTGGCTCTTTTAACTGTCATGGGCAAATGGGTTTCTAATGTTAATTAAGATTTGGATATCATAAGGTTTTGGTTTCGTCGACAACCTAACTTTGTTATAAGGTTTTGATTGGAGGGTAAAATGGTCCTCCACCTATTATTATTTTCCCGTGCCCTCCCTCCTCGTCTTTTATCCTAACAACAAAAGTAAAATAATAAATTTCAAAAAATCATTATTTTTCAATTCGTCGTTTTTTGGAAGCCATCGAATACATCTTTTATTACTATGCTTTATAAAATTGGAAACAAAAAATAAACCTTTTTTTTTTTTTTATAATTTTACTATTTTCTATGAGCAAATAATTTGACGAAATCGATTAGCATTGTATATTATTTTATTTTGTTTTGGTCTCTAACATTTGACATCTCTTTAGTAAATTCAAAAAAGGGAAAATTGGAGGATACTGGAGAGAAATTAACACAAAAAAGTCGTGGATTACATAAAAGGAGTGCTTAAGTGATTTATTATGAGTCAAAAAGCACTTGCGGCAAGTGGATAAGTGCTTGCTGTGCTTTTTTGGTTTTAACTTTTCTTCTCATTTTTTCTCTTACCAGAAAAATACCCGCAATTCTGATCCTCCTTGTCTCTTCAAAAGATCGCCGATTTATTCCAACCTAACTGAATAATAGACCCATTGCAAAACGACAGCCCACCTGACACCGCCTACGACAAAACAGTTCTCGCACCATCATCCTATTCTATCATGCGCCTCTGTGCGCATTCAACACAAAAGGGTTTCCTCGCGATTTAGTATTTTAATAATTAAAAAAGAATTATTTCCGGTTTTTTAAATAATTCTAAAAATGGTACGAAAAGGCTCTAATCTTTGACAGCTATAAAACAACCGAAGAACGCATGTGGTCGGACGAGTTTGACTCGTGGGTGACCTGGCATCGCACGTATGTCCAGGTGTCAAGATCCGAGTGGGTTGATGATTTAGTTCGAAAGGGCTTGATGATTAAAGATGTGGACCTTGACGATGGTGATGATGCGACGTTACAGGGGATGGTGGGACCCGGAAACTGAGACAGTCCAGGAATCTCTGTCGTTATGTCATCAGGTACAGTGAGACTAACCACGACTTGTTCCGTTGAAGAACTGGAGAGCCACGTGTACGTCTCAGATCTTTAAAGCAAGAAAAGGATCGTTTGGTGACTTATCTTTTTACTGGTTAAAAAAGAAAGGACAGAATCACAAACATGCCAACTAGGCCGACCCTCCGAATCTGACACGTGAAAAGTTAAAACAAGCTGCTTTTGCTTTTGTTAGCATTAGCAAACGGCAATCAAATTTTGTACTTGAGATTAAAAGAATGTTGGACTCGAACGTCATTTATTTCACAGAGTTACCAATTCATTTATAGGTTAGGTTAGGCTACCCTAGCGTAGGGCACTACAAGTTTGAAGCACTAAACTATGAATGAACCAATTGAAAGGATTTTATGCTTGCCATGGATGTTAACCAGAGGATTGGCTGGCATGGCGCATGGGATGTCTACCTCTCCCACATGGGGTTGGTGTCAAATAAAGAAATCAGAAAAAAATTTGGATAGATTAAAATGAAGAAAATTGCAATGAGTTGCTAAGATACAAGTTGAAGCTTGAAATTTGGTGTTGTGTGAGTGAAAACCAAGTATTTTATTTCTTCATGCACTTGATTGGCAGGTACGACTGGTCATAATAGCTGTCTTGTAGAAACAAAAGCTCTAGGAACGTAGTCAACAGAATCTTGAGCAATTTAATTTTGGCACGTAAGTAATGGACTATGTTGTAGAAGTAGCATAATACATACTATGTATGGGCATACGTAGTTAGATACATACATGCAATTTATAAATGTGAATGTAGGTAGAAAGTAGCTGAGAAAGATGAAGGGAAGAAAAGAATCAAGATGGAGAAGGCCCAGAAGTTGTTTGGGCCAGAAGTATATGCCCATAGTTTGTTTTCTTAGCTACTTCAATGTAGTAGAATTTCAAACCAGTACGAAAAAATGTGTTATTGTTGACTTCAAACTAGTTCCAAAAGTCCCTGTTAAGATAACAACAGAATACGAAGATATAAAGGGACCTATCATTATCAAAAGTCAAAGCCTAGGCTCATAAGCATCACTAATCTGAGTTATAACTTATAACCCCCACCTACACCATGGAATACTGCCTCCTAAATCATCAACATTCAATTAGCAAATGCAGCCACAGATAGACGCTCTCTCGTCCGCTTTTCAGTCTAATTGAACTTTCTTCTGGAAGCTAACACGCAAAGATACACTACTAATAAGAAAGTCCATAAAAGATTTGCCATTCCACCATTGCAGAAGTCTAAGATATATCAGTTCTATCGTATCATCGGAATAGATTTATTATTCCACCTTCAAAAATGTCTAGAACTAAGATATATAAGTTATACCACACCGCTACGATGAAATAACAAAGCCATCTACTCGTTAATTTTTACTTTTTTAATATTTTTAAAATATAATTTATCATTATTCTCTATTTTACGTTTCAAATTTCGATGCGTAATTAATTAAAACTTAAAAGTAGAATCCACTTGTTAACACTTAACCCCTCTCTATCTGGTAAGGTAATGAACGACGTCTTATGCAAGACTGGCAATTCCTCAGACATGACCTGCTGCCACTGAGGGATCCTTGCTGCCTCACCATCATTTTGCGTCTTCAAAGAAGAATGAACAATGGCAAGAAAAGCACTATGCTAGGTAAGACAAAAACCATATCGGATAAGAAAGATATATCATATTATAATATTACTGTAGTAAAACAAGATATATAATAGGCTCTCTCTATACCGCTAAATAACTCTACATTCACATCACTACACCACCATCAGCACCAACAACTTCTTCTTCGCGTCGATAGTGCACAGTGGTGTGTTTTCACCCAGCACTTTCAAAAATGAATTCTTCTCCAGCATTTCTAGGACAAAGAAAAGTAGGACTTGAAGCGAAAGCTATCTTCTACTCAAGATTTCGTTTACTGTCTTTACAACCTTAGTGCCCGAGTTTAATTTCCTTTGGAACATCTACAGAAAATATGAAACAAGAGTGTTTGGAAAAACACCTTCCAGCTAGGGCTTCAGTCCAGTGGTGCAACAAACAACTGAAAAAAGTAAGGTTTTCATGTAGGAATAAACAATGAACAAATAGTGTATACTTTTAAAAGACCTGATTATGCTGTTCAATATCTAATCAAATGCAGTCCACTGCTAATTGGACAAGCACACTAAATACCAATAGAAGGCTTAAGAGTCACTAACACTGACATGGACATCCAATTCCTTACTCATTCAGATACTCTATTGCCTTGCTTTTTCCTAATGACAAACATGTGCACTGGCTCACCGACAGCTCCTAGTCCAACTTCCTAGTTAATACCTACATCTTATTCCATTGATGTACAAAAACAAATCAACTAGAATAACATAAAAAAGAGCAAACAGAAACAGAAGCTTGCTGTCCTAAAAATAATTAAACACTATTAAATGAATTTCCTAATGTGTCTGCTGATACAACGTTTGCCACGACCACAGTAATCTACTACTACCTCATTTCTTATCTCTCCATAATCCTCTAGGAAGAGTTTAAGAGCAATGATGGAACAAGAGTTAAGACTTGCAACAGGCCAAAACCATAGTGGTTTACTGCCCAGTCTTATTTCTCATCTCCAAGACCTTCTTGTGTGAGTTGGAGTGCAATGACGGAACAAAGGTTGGACTTGCAGCAGGTCGGTACTCAGGAAGGAGGCGGCCAGACCTGTAACGAACTCCACATGCATTGCAAAGGGTCTTTGGTCCCATAGGCCCTTCCCTCCATTGTGGGGTCTCGGTCACCTCACAATGCATGCATTTTCTAATTGCAACTGATTGCTGAGAATGTGGTTTCTTAATCTCCCTGGTACCTGAGAGCATCATCAGGTTCTTTTTCCTCTTCTGTTTCCTCCTGGCAGGCTGCTCAGTAAGATAGATTTCTGATCCTGATTCAGAAGCAGAAGGATGATAGTCCTCAGAAGCAGAGGAAGCCGAGATGAAAGGGCGCACAGACTGCAGATTGACGGTTGAGGGTCGTCGACGCTTGCTTCGAGTGCGCTTCACTGCCACTGGGAAGACAAGTTTAGGGTTAACGCATGCAAGATTTTCAGCTGAGCAAGAGCTGCTGCTTTCGAGGACAGAGACAGGACTGGAGGTTTGGAACAGTCTTGAATCTTTGACATCATTAGTGTTGTTGCTGTGATCAATGCTTCTACTAGAGGATGTATTAGCAGAGCTAGGCCGTTGCTTCAGTTGGGGGGCTCTGTTATACTGAGCAACGATTACAGCAAGATTACAGCAAAAAAGGTCAGATGTAAGAATAAAAGAGATTTGTTGCATTTGACTGGAATTGATCAACTGATTAAAATTTAATCTTCTTTCACAAAAGAACAAACAAAATGAAACAAAATAACTACTTCCTATTGTCCATGAATTAAATGTCATCTAATTCCCAATACCATTGCATCCTAAATAAGCTCATAATTTATCATAGACATGCATTTCCCCAGATAATTCAAATTGGTAACTGCTTTCTAAATGTATAACCTAAAACCAAACAATACAAGTCTAGTAGAGTTTATGATAAGTAATAATATAATAATAAGTGCATCACCTGATCTCACAAGACATGAATTTCAGGTATGAGCTCACAGATTACATGTAGGACCAACTACACATGCTAAAATTAAGGACAAAAATGAGGTGGAATTCAGGCTACCAAACACAGAATACAAATTAAACAAAGCCTTGATCACAACTAGATTACAGTTCCATGTAACTCCAATGTACTCACAAGTGACACAACTATTGGAGATTGCAGTTGAAGTTATTTGAAGTGATTTGAAGTTCTTAAAACCACTAGTTATTCTCACAGCTGAAGTTACAATCAATATTTGAAACTCCCTCTCATATACTAAGCTGACAGCTTTGATTGAATTAAAAAGAAAAATGTTTTTTTTTTTTTTGAAACAGAAAATTGCTCATCTTGATCTTTTAATTCAGGCCATATCAAACAAACACATTAAAACTAATAAAAACAAAAAATTACATTACTGGACTGCATGAGGAATATATTGTGGCATGACATGAGTTACAACACAAGGTTCAGCAGCACCAAATGGCCCAGGTATATTCCATCATGTCAAGGCACAATCCATCAGGGAACTTGCGGCACGACATAATACAGGGAACAACATGGTCAACATCCGTTCAACATACGACATAACATAACCCGGCCCATTTTATACCTGACTTAAAAGGTGCTAATGAACATAATTTCACCACCTAACAAATATTGAGACAAATAGAGTTCTAGATGTTAATAAATTTCATAATAAATAACATGTATCATGTGAATGTACGTGTTACTATTAGGCCACAAAAACTAGAAGAGTTATTCTTTGTCACCTCTGATAAATCAGACAAAATATTAAATGGTGGTGGCTCAAGGCATTGAAAATTAGCATTCCAATCTTCTCCTCCTAAATTATTGGGTTCCACGTCTTCCAATGGAAAGTCCAAATAGTTGATAACATCGTCAAACTCATCCAGCATGCCATTGAAATTTTCATCGGAAAACCACGAATCATTCATATTATTCTTCACTCGCTGAGTACATCGTAATCATAATGCAAAACAACAAGGAAAGAAGACATGTTACTTCAAGGTTCAAAAGCATGCACTCTTCAGCAGCAAAATCATAATACAAAAACAACAACAAAAGACGATATGTTATTAGAAAGTTCAAAAGCATACATCCTTCAGCAGGAAAGAAAATTTATATACATGTAAAATTGGATGAAGTTATACTAAAAAAATGGCTCAAGAAAACATATCAAAGTGAAAATGAAACACCTATAATATAACTTTCTTATTGGTTGAAGTAAAAAAGTAAAAAAATAATTACCTTATCCAATTATAAATACATCAATGCAGACGATTTTATCACCAACAAAATCCTCATATTAGTTTAAAATTGTTCTGACGCAAAAGTCTAAAAATACAAATATAAAATAAATTATCAAAATCTTGAAGCTTCTTCTATCAGTTAATCTCTCCGTGTTTGATATTTCAAATAAGGAATATTTGTATTTATATACAAGGTGAAAAACAAGAATGTCATTTTCTGAGATACCTTAAACACACTAGCGACGACGTCGTTTCTGGTTATTTCAATTTTGACTACATAAAATTGCTTACCAAATCTACTATTTCTACAGTAAATAAACTTTTTTTTTTTAAGAATAAAAATGATAAAATGCGCTCCGTTTGGCCAATAAGAAACTGCAAATAAAATATCTAAAACAAAAACAAAATATAGTTGGAGCTGCTTTTTCATTTTCACAAAAGTAACAAATGGCATTAAACATATATGCAATTTTTTCTCATTTTTCTCCTATTTTCCTTCGTTTTTCTCAGCAACCAAACAGGTAGAGGAAAAACCAAAACGCATGCAAAATGTAAGTGGAAGCTGAGTAAAGGCAGGTTATCCGTTTTCTTTTGGCAGGAAAACCATAACCACATTATGCAAATGACTAAAATCTCCTTGACATTCGCAACATTTTCCTTCATTTCTCACTGACCAAACAGAAAACAAACCAATAATGCAGATTATAAAAAAATTTAAAAAAAAAAAGATAGAAAAAGTAAATGAGTTAAAACTTAAAAAGAAGAACGTAACAAACCTTTCATGAAAAAATCAAGAGAAGAAGATGAGCATGGGATCTTAGAAAGCAGAGAGAGAGAGAGAGAGAGTTTTGCTGTGTGTGGGTGAGATTCTTTTGAATCTGTGTGTCTGGTTTTGCGAATTTAGGGATTTTGTTTTGTGAAACAACAACTCATGACATTACTATGGGTTGGGTTGGGTTGGGTTGGGTTCGGATGAGAGAGAAGAGGGAGACTCAGTGAGTGAGTATTATAATGAGGGTGACCACATGGGGTCGACGTGGGGCCCTTCATTAATCACGTTACATCCGGCATTCACTGTTTGTTTAACACTCAACTCCAATTTAGGGAAGAGCATTTTAAAGTTGGGTAAGGAAAAGAATTGGGTTCATTAGGGGCCAAATTCTTGCCATTTCATTTGTGTTGTTTTCTAGATATCATACTAAATTTACTAATTAAAATCTAATTCTTCTAAAATATAATTTATAATTATGACTTTGCATCTAAAAACTAGTAAAGGATCAAACGGGGTTTGAATAATATAATAACATAAATATGTATGTATATTTGGTTTAAATAAAGGATGATAGATCAAGGGCAGTGATTTGTTAAGGAAGAAGGTGGGGTCTGCAATATTTTGTATGGAAGACGAAATGGGGAGATCACCGACGATTAGGAAAAGGAAAAATAATTGTCAAGTGTTTGTGTGCCTTAGCTATCACTCTACAACTGGGTCCCAGCTAATTGAGTTGGAGTTTCCATGTGGCACATGTGTGGTCGTCAGAAATTGTCTGCTCAGCATAACATTTGATCATTCGATTTTTAGAAAGAATTGGTACTTATTAATTTTATTACTACTTGCTTTAAAAGACAAAATTTTTCTTCTTTAGGCTCTTTTTAGTGGATTTGATTGAAGATTTTTAGTGGGATAATATCGCTTTAATCTTTTACTTTTTTGATTACATTGGAGTCAATTATGGCGCTATCTTGAGAGTGCTCCTGAAAAGATCGTGAAATTTGAAGATTGTTTTCAGCTTCTTGGCGGATACATTGGGATACAATACCAATTAGAGATATAATATTTTCGGATCAATAAAGATGTACCCAAATACGCTTTTGTCCAAGTTGAGAATCGGTGTCGGTGTTGAAAAGGAGAGAAATAAAAATAAGAAAAATGCTGATGTTGAAAACTTGAATTTAACAGTAAATGTTAATGGACTATTGATGTAGCCCTAGCCCTAGCCCTAGCCCAAGCCCAATAAATGTTACCTTAAAAGCAAAGGGACTTGAAGAGTCGCTTGTTGAGTAGGCAACAGAAGTAGATTCATACCTTCCTCTTTGTTGGAACCAAACATGTTGAAATCATCATTGTGGGGTTGTAATTATGGAATTCTTTAACAAACAAGTTATACATTTAAGTGCACCAGCAAAGGGTTCTGTTCTGTTCAGTCCCACTCACATACTGTATCTGTTCCCTGACTCGTGACTAGCAACCAGATAAGGCTTCATATCCACTAAACGATGCCAATAGAATTCGGGCAATCAAGCTCATTAGTGGCTATAAAAATATCTAATCATGAAAAAGCCATTTCAACTAAAAATTATGGCCCGTTGTTGAACATCAAATGTGAGTCAAGGGTATACAACCAAGGATGGACAAGACACGACATTGATTCCTCTAAAATTCTCTTGTTTTCAAAAACTTTTTTTTTGCTGGAAGTGGTCTCTGCAACTTGTAAATGATATTCATATCTTAACTTTTGATGTTCTTCTCCTTGCATTTACATATAGAAAGAAGAAGAGGAGTAAGATAATGGACAGGGCTAACGAAAGGGCTTGCCAAAGCGTGATGCCATAAGAATAGTTGAACACGCTCTCCAGCCGCTCCTGCAATTGAATATGTAAAACAAATTAGGCCACTATGTAAGACTGACATTTCTTTAAAGAGCAGTCGTGGGCCAAAAAAGTACATTAAATCCAGAAATTTCGACTGCATCCTGCACCATGACCATGAAGAACATAAATATGACTAAATAAATGGGCCAAGCGGATGTAAATTTGCAGAAGATAACCTAAAAGTAGCCATAAAAGAAAAGCAAACAACTACGACAGAAGTGTGCTTTATAAGATCACCCCATCAGTTGCATCAATCAACAGCAAGCAAATTTCTAAGAGAATAAAAACTTTCATTCATTATATGTTTCTATCAGGAGGTGAAACTCACCAGTCAGAATAGGAGTGGACATCTAAAAAAAGAGTATCACCAATTATTTATTATTATTATTTTTTTTTAAAGAAAAAATGATGTGGAAACAAAATTTTTCACAGATGGAGACTTACTGTTGTATCTAATTTCTGCTTCGTATGTTCAATCTGTTTCGCAAAGATATCCTGAGCATAATTATAGAGCTCTAAATCAAGGCTGTTAAGTGATCTAATCTGCTGGAGAATCACTTCAGGAACTTGGAGTCGTGCCTGCAAAATTTCATGCGTGTTAGGTAATAGGGAAGAGATAGCACAATTTAATCAAAGCCAAAAACACAAGCACCAGCACTTCACACACCATTTACGACACTGAAACAAGTGTTTTGGAAGGCACATTGCTAGGCAAAAAGTTTAATTTGGTAACCTAGAAATCCTCTAAAATGTGCAAGACACCCAAAACAAATGCTACAATGGACCTTATAAATCTTTGGTAGTTAGGAAACCACAAAATGTACTATCCAAGGTAAGTGGCCCTAAAAGGATTTGAATCTCTGTCTTTGAAGATGGAAAACTATATCATACACTATTCTACCCGCTCCGTGGAGTTCACCATAAGGAGTTTTATTATTTGTAAGAAGAGAAAATCCAGGTTACAAGCATTATAATATCGATAATGCCCGTAGTATTCATATAAGTAAAAAATGTTTATCAGATATGTGTTACACTTTTCAAAACCATATCAAGCTGGCAGATCAAACCAGAGGGATCTCAGAACAGTCTTAACTCCACCTAACTTCCTAATTTTTTAGGGAAAGAAGCAGTTTGGACTGCCTGACTCAGCTAAAATCCTAATTTTTAACCTCTAAGGTATTTAGAAGACCAAAGGAATTTTAGTTTAGCTCAGCCACTCTTAGATTAGCTGGATTAAAACTGAATGTGAATGAAGCAAACAAGAACAACATGCACACAACATCACAAATAATCAACTGAAAAAAAATTAATATACCTCTTTTGAAAAGTTTACTGGTGAGATCCTCTTCAAAGAGTTAACACGTCGTTGTGCTTGTGACTTCCGTAAGGAAGAAATGCAGACTTCATAATCTCGCATAAGTTTTCCCACAGTCATCTAATAGAGGGAAAGAGAAAACATAAGTCTCCTTATGTATAAGATACAAGAGTTAGATAATCCCAATATGTTCAGGTATCAGATTAAGTAAAAAGCCTTACATTTTCTTTTTTCACATCAACATTTTCAGATGAAGCAGTCTCACTAACCTTTTTGTCTGAGGTGCTATTCTGTCATGCAAGAAGGAAGAAAAATGCAGAAGTAAGAATGCTACTCTAATTGACTTCATGTATACTTAGTGATTACCAAGAGGCAATCAGTAAAATGAGAAGGCACATTGCTACTACCTGATGATAATTGCCATCAGGCTCGGAATCTGAAAATGAAGAGCTCTGTTCTGTAGCACAAGTAGATGAATTAAATAAAGACCTAACATTCATTCTGAAAAATATCCAAAAGTTATATGAAAATATAGAAACTTCAATCAAAGACATTGTTGAAGTTCAATAACACTTATGGAACTATGTAAATGCCAAAATATTCAAACAGCAGACTTTTGCTTATCTTATGAATTATTAATAAACCAACGTCTCTGACCCAAACTGGCACACCAACCAGGGATGAAGCATCAAAAACAAAATGCTAGGTTTTAGATGTTAAAGGTTACACAGGATGTTCTGAACAAAAATAACCAAAAGGTCAACAGCATACAATCTGGTCAGAAAAAAGTGTAAACAAATATAATGAGAAAATGTTGTAGATAAAAGAAATAGATGAAAAGAGTCATAAACAATACTCTTTACAAATAGGCAAAAAAGAAACAGGTCCCTTGCTTCAAATGGAAAAAGCTAAAGGATTGACATCAAAGGCAACAAGCAATACTAGATAAATTTTATAGTTTTACCAAAGAAAGAAAAAATAAAATAAAATGAAATAAAATAGAAAGTGGAAATTAGCTGCTCTTTGCACTATCAGAGGTTTCTTTTCTTGTCCTGTGCTGCACACTTAGTCTATCAAATGAACGTGAATGTTCAGCTGTACATGGACTTCTCAATACAACAAATTTGCTTTTGGTTAACATTTATTTGACATCAATGGTTAATGGATTTGGCTTCTTGCAAATAGTTAACCTGTAGAATTCCTATCTAATAGAAATCACTACTTTTCATCTAGGTTATGGCATCTAAATGTCTAATAACATCTAATTTCTATGTCCAATTATTAGATCATTGCATCATTGCACACCTTTAAGGCTAGTTGATCAAAAAGTTCAATAACATAATATATTGCTTTGCCAAACTAACCTGATTTATTGTTCGATTGATCCTCCATATTAGAGTCTGACACATTCAGCTGGGAAATCACCTGTGCTCCAACCACATCGCCAAACATTTTTGCAGAGTCTCTGTGGTTCTCAGTAAGACCAACATATAGCATTTCGTCCAACCTCTTCTGCAAGATTTAGAAGCATCTACCATGATTGCAACCATAAGGAGAACAATTATCAGAAAAACAATATTATGACATAAAGTTTTTTACAACTCTAAATACCATTTCCAATTACCTTTGCAACTTGAAGCACATGTTCACCAAGAATCTTAAACTTCTGGACACAGTGTCGAACTTCATGTGATTCTGCTAAATAAGAGTTGTTTGTCAATCCTACAACCTGTGATTGAAAACAGTCCATGAGAAATTTCACAATTTAATGTCAATGGCTGTAATACCCTCCTCAGAAAATCAGTGAAGACTAGCATCTACATTAACAAGCCATGGATAATAATATTTCCAACAGATGAGTGGCATAACCCAAGCTAAATTGAAATAATGACAAAATAATGCATGAGGGTTGAATGCGACAAAGATGAAGCCATAAGAAAAAGGGTACCTGAAATGTTGCACCATTGTGAACAATATCCCAAGCTATTGGTTCATTGATAAATTGTTGTAAAGGCATTACAATTTCCCCCATGTTGTATGCGTCACTGCCGATAACATCCACTAATCCCTTCTGTCTTCTGGCATCTCTCTGTCCATCAAAGTAAAATATCTAAAACTTTATCACAACTAATAAAGCAGTAGGCCTTGCCCACTAGATAAATCTTATTACCAAGTAATTATGTTGCAATTTAAAATAAAAAGTTGCATTTTTAATAAGATCATGGTGTAGATACCAAAGGATTAAAGTAGAAATAGAAAATAAAAATAAAGAGTTTAACAGAGACACCCAACGGAAATATACAAGACAAACATACCCGAGCAAATAGGTCTTCTCTC
The DNA here is from genome assembly GCA_026212285.1 of Bursera cuneata. Classification (NCBI taxonomy): domain Eukaryota; kingdom Viridiplantae; phylum Streptophyta; class Magnoliopsida; order Sapindales; family Burseraceae; genus Bursera; species Bursera cuneata. The sequence continues at coordinate 1,817 of JANLJB010000930.1, read as the reverse complement.
ATCCATGGAACCAAATATTTCCATGGCCAAATATCCAGAGTGCTGACTCCTTTATTCTTAAAGCGCAGGCGTCCAGTCATTTGTGTGGCAGAAGTTAAGTTGGGATGCACCAAAAATCTAGCTGCTACTTCTACTGAGAATTCATAAGCGCTAAAGAGACGGTCAAGTGGATTCCTAAGTATTGTGACCACTGATGTTTTCTCTTTTGGAAGTTTGGACATCATGCTATAGTCATCATGAGTGACCAACAACCTGCAGTTTGTTTTGCTGCATATATACCAAATTAAACCAATTAAAATTTTATATACAGAACTCCATGGTAATTTTTGTAACATAAAAATAACATAGTTCTGCTAGTGGAGCTGTGCATTAACCCTGCTAATAATTCATCCATTCTTTCTACAAACATTTAAACTTTCAACATCATTCCCCTATACGTACAAAAGATTATAAAGTAACTGATGTCTTCTTTCCATGAAGGTTTTTCTCTTTATTTCTAGTGACCACTCTAGCTTATAAATCTCTAAACAAAATAAATTCATCCATCCACTCCATATCAAACTAAATTCATACTATAAACAAAATAAAGTGATAGCAAAGGTTGGTACCTTGGATTAAACCGCAGCTTGTCATAAGAACGGGGACATTCCATAGAGCTCGAGTACAACTTCTTCAGGAGACTGCAATTACAAAATATTACCGGAAGCTTGTCAATATAATAGTTAAAATGCTGGACTGTCAGAAATTGCATCCATAAGGGAATTACCAATGGAAGTAAGTGCGCCCTCCCGTTCTGGGAACATGTAGGAAAAACAGTAAATCTCGCAGCGTGTGTTTGTCATCTTTCACTTCTTCATCAAGCGAAGAAAGTGCCCACTTTTTGACAATTTTTTCACAGTGCTTAAAATCATTTTTACCAGCAGAACCATTCACTAAAACAGAAACTAGAACATGTCAGGAAAGAAACGAAGAAAAAAAAGACAGCGAATCGTAAGGGCACTCAGCCACCAAACTGAGTAAGGTAAAAACGATACCACTTTGACAAATTTCTGTTTTTTTCATTTCTAGAATTAAAAGGTAATCCTACTTCTAACCAAAATTATATGTTTTCAATTCTAAATAAGAAAACAAAAAAAAAAAAATCGAAACAGAAAACAAAGACAAAATATTTCTTAACACACCGAATCCGAGAAGCAGGAGCAACAAGAGAGAAAATTTCAGAGCAGGATCCATCCGCTTATTGCCTGGTGGAATTCACAGCCAGACAAGATACAAGAGAGCTTGTTGTGATTTAAATGGAAATTCCAGAAAAGGAAAGGAAAAACAATGAGAAAAGATCAATTGGATTGGAAACATGTTGTGGTTGGTACCTGTATAGAGTTTCGTGATCTCGTGCTCATAAATTACGTCCACTACTGTTGCCACTCAAGCAGACAAATAAAAGATATTGTTTAAAATTAATAAGGAAAGGACAAGAAAACCCTAGAATGGTACAGAGCAGATTTTGGTTTGCTGAATCTGTGCTCGGAAAATGAACAGAGAGTCAAAGTCGGAGCAGAGAGCGATTTTTAACGCAAGGAATGACATGGAGAAGGAGCCTGAGGAGGGGAAAGAAGAATAATAATAATTGGGACAATTTCAAATAATACCCTTTTGTTTTGACATAATCTTAAGTAGAAAGCAAGTTTATCATTTTCATCAACAAAATCCCTGAGGTTTACTTTTTTTAATCAAGTGTTAATTTTAACCCTTAAAATACAGATTTGCCCCTACTAAGATTTTTTTTCCTTAATTTTAAAAAATTTTAAAGTAGAAAT
>JANLJB010000925.1:0-19805 GCA_026212285.1 Bursera cuneata | reverse complement strand
AACATACCAATCCATGAAAATATAACATATTTAAGCTAAATTTATGGTTGTTGAAGAGGGTTTTACCACATCCAGAAATTTGCTTTATATTAGTAACCAGTGAGTCCTCAAATTCACTTGTATGCCAATCCATGCCATTGCAGCTTTAAAACCACTATCAACCATGAATGCTCCTACAAGAGTTTCGACTAGAGCAGCAATTATTTTCTTATGCAACCAGTGCTGACCTTTACTACATCTGATTCACTAGCATTTGTGGATCTGACAGCTTTACGATGTTCCAAGTCCACTTCTCATACCACAAGTTCCTCAATCTTATTCACAACTCCACACACTTTTTTTCAGAAAAAAGTATGTAAAAGTATACCAGGCAAAGCATTGAAGTCATACTAGTACCACATATGTCAACTGGTTCAAACTTTGTCAGAACCTGCACAAATTCAAACTTACCCACCATTTACATCAGAATTTAGTGATGAAACCATAATCCGATATATCCACCAAAATAACGAACAAACTAATATGCTATGGCATTTCCTGCAATGCACCAATGTCTATTAGATCATACATTCAACACAATTCAGGTCTTAACGCATGTAAATCATTAGGAAAATGTCAAGTTACCAATAATCCTCATAAAACTCCATAATACAACTTGGTGACCCTATGTGCTTTGACTTTCTGAATATTATTTCATCAGGAAAATCTCTTGCATTTTCCTTCTTCTATTTTATGTTNTTTGAAGCTTGAATACCACAATGTCAACCAGTAATTGAGATGAAGTAGATTTTGACGTTATTAATTTATGTTTGACTTAATTAATCAATTCATTTAAGTCTAATCAGCTAGATCACATACCAATTCTTGTTGCTTCTCAACTAGAACACCAATTCGCGTATGCAAAGTCCACCCAAAANATTAAAATTAAGGGTAACTTTTACCATAGCAATTGTATAAACACTCGCAGAGATACAGCAAAGGAAATGTTAATGAATTATTTCAGAATATTAATTTACTTGTTTCTGGGAATAAATAACCGGAGTAACAGATTAATTGGATTCAATTACAAGAACAGCTTTTACTGCATATGTGATTGTCACATTTCATTGATATTGGTAATAAAAATTTTTTGGTTTCGTTAGGTTTCGAATATTTTAAATTTATTCAAAATGGAGGCTACTTTAGTATTGATATAGTTATTATTTCCGGCATCAAAGCGTGAATCTCCAAAGATGAATAATGCAACATGATTTTTAGGCAATAATCCGTGACCATGGCGTGGGATGAGAGGATTTTTAGCACAAAACCAAGAAATAGGTATGGGAGCTTTATATTATCATATTCAAATTCATCCACTCAAAGTTAATTTCATGCACATTGTTAATGTGAAGAATAAGAAATCAATGAACTTCTAGGATTTAATTTCCAATGGTAGGTCAAATTTAATGGCTTCAGGCAAGAATGTCTCTCCACCTGTCTTAAATAAATCATATCCTAGAGGAAAAGTAGAGCATCTGATAACTTGGTGGGTGGAAAAATATTGCTGCTATATATATTATATCTATTGAGCTAGCTAGTTATGATAAGGTATACCAATTATATAATAGAACATATTGTCACATTTTTTTCTCTTTTTGTGTTGATTAAGGTGTACAGCCTGCATTTTCTCATATAGTTTTGCTGAAACTTACACCAAGATTACCCTGTTGCATTTACTTGCTGATCATCATGTATATACCTTGTAGCATTTATGGTCTCTAAGGATTTAATTTTTATCACAATTGTTATTTAATCTTGTTTTAGGTTTTGCATCTTCACATAAACATATTAGTCCACTATATTCTCCTCTTTTTTTGCATTGAACAGTTTGAACTCTTGTCAATCATTATCATCATTGTTCCTTTGTTAATTCTTTTTGACAGATAACAAATTTGGAAACATCTCTGGTAAAGCATATATATTGAACAAATATCACTCATTCATCATCGAAACAACTATCACAAACTACATGTATTCGAAAAATATTCCTTTTTCATCATAGAAAGTAAGTATTAATTCAGCTATGTTCAAATAATGTTTTCGGATTGTAAGGCCCTGTGACATCTGGAGTTCCACTCCACATTAGTTCTGCTGTAAGCTTGTTGGCCTTTTCGGAGGGATGAAGAGAGTCAAAGGAATAATATTCCTCTGGATTGTCACATAGTTCATACTCTTTTGATTCAGTCCTTCCCCCACAGTTGAGTATGCCTCTGTATGGACCACTTCCACAACATGCCATGTTGATCTCCTTGAAACCTTCAAAACATAAATTGTACGTCAAACTAGAGGTACTTAATAATGACTTAATATTAAGGGAAATAAACATGCTAGGAAGATCACATGATATACCATTGATAATTTTAGATTCAGAATTGTATGAATCATGGTTTGCATATTTGAATCCTGTAAGTTGGCTCTCTAGCTCCTGCAGAATTTTAGAGAGTGCTTTGTTATGGAGTCTAGCTAACTCTGAAATGACCTCCAGGCATGGACCTGCGCTTGTAGCCAGTGCAAGTGCTCTCATGGCTGGTGCACAACCCAAGAGCCCCTGATTTATGAAACCAAATTTCCTTCCTCCTTTTTTATATATTTCCTGAAAAATCCAAAATATAAAAAAGTTATCCTTATATTTTTAGGAAAAAAAAATCTTAAATATTTAACTTCAATAGAAGAAGATGTTTCAACTGGTGTCATTACTTTAATTGTAGTTGTCAGGTTGCCAATCACCATCCCTACGTATTCCTTTTTAGAGTAGTTTGATTGAAGCACACTTGAGTTTGTCATCAAAAGAGCAAAGTAATCATTGCTACCAATGCTTGTTATGTAAACAGCTTCGGATAACAATTCTTCGGCTCCTGCATCACCTAGTTTCTGCCTCAATTGCTTCTCTACAATCTTAAAATTACTTAGCTGACTTTTAAGGTCTATCTCCTAGAATTTAGATAAACAAATGTTACATGTATTTATATATCCATGCTTTGAAATTCGTAGTAATATAAAAGAAGACAAGAAAAGGTTTTCTGCAGATCCTAGCTACCAATTTTGTCTGATTTTAAGCTTAATCAGCAAGATCACATACCAATCCTTGATTAGTTTCAGCAAGAGTACCAGCTCCTCCAGAGGCAAAGTTCACCCCATAAATGAATTGATCATTGTAGGATGGTAAAAATGTTGAAATAAAAGGTAATTTTGCATACTCAGCTGCAACAGAGTATACAAGATAAAATGAGTTATTGTAATTCAGTTACTAGTCATCTGAAACATAAAAATATATGTACTATACCAATAAAATCTGGAATCAAACGCCCATCTGAAGCTCTCCCAGTAGGATATTTGAAGAAGGTCTCACCATATGGCCAGAAATTTGTCCTGAAGTCAACAGTGGTGTTGATATAGTTGTTATTTCCAGCATCAAATAGTGAATCTCCAAAGATGAATAGTGCAACATGTATTTTTTGCAATGGTGGGTGGCCATTGCCTGGGATGAGAAGACTTGAGCACAGAACCAAGAAATAGATAAGGAAGCTTAATTTGGTCATATTCAAATCCATTCCCCTAATGCTTCATGCACTTGCTCTCAATTCTAACTTTTATTTGTGGAGTAGTTTACTTGAAGATAAAGAAATCAAAGAACTTTCAAGGGTCGATTTTTAAATGTCAGTCAAATGCCTTCAGGCAAAAATGTGTTTGCTCCTTTTATTGAATAAACAATGACCTTGTAGGAGAGTAGAGTATCTGATAGAAATTTTTGCAGAAAAAGATTACTGGTATATTATTTCATTTGAACAAGAGAGTTGTGTCAAAGAAACCTTTAACAATATTATAACATTTACTCTGATGTTTCTGCAATTCATGCTGATCATCTAGACAACTTTTTTTAGGATTACATATTTTGTTTCCACACTGGATGTTGATCGTTGATATAATCTTTGTAAATTTCTTTGTAATTATATGAAAGAAGTCGAATGTTAGGATGTTGAAAATCGATTTCTTTTCTGACTATTGTTCTCAGATCTCTCAGGAAAATCCCTTGCATTTTCAGCTTTGAGATTTTGTTTTTTCAGACTGAGTTAATTAATTTAAGTTTGATTAACTAATTAAATTCATTTAAGCTTAATTCATGGTAGTCTAACATATCCGCAAAAGTCATACCATACCACAGCCAGAAATTTTCTTCATATCAAGTAATGGTGCTGACATCACATAGACAATTTCCAGAGATGAATATATGCAACATGTTCTACGTGTTTGTGTGCGTTATGCTTCATTATGCTTCAATGGATAAGTTCAATGGATGGCATGTAATTTTTAAAAATAATAGTAATAATGATAAAATTCTTAGTTTGGTAAAGTCTCAAATATGAGGGAAAACCAGAGCAATCTGGTAAAAATTATGATATTTAGATGATGAGGGCCAGTCCAGAGGAGTTCTCTCAAATCAATGTTGGTAAGAAAAGAATCTAAATGAAGAACATAATCCATCAAAGAAAGAAAAAATATGAATTGAACTGATTTGATTTAAATTCTTGTAGTCATCCTGAGACATTTCGGCCTTCAGTATACTGGCAAGCGGTTGGTTCCAAGGTATTAATATGCACAAGATAAGTGTATAAAAGAAAGGATTCATTAGTTTAATAATGATTTACTTGTTACAGGAAAAATAGAATAGAATTAAAAACCTGAGCAACAGATTCCAGGGATTCATTTAAAAGGACAACTTTTATTGCAAAAATGATTGTTGAAAGTGTACTGGACTTTGTTGCAGCTTAAACTCATTTATTCAGCAATCCCTTAATATAAAAAGTAAAAACTAAGTTACACGTAGATAATATCATGATTTAAGTGAGAGACTGTGACAGTGGATTGTGGTTGCGCTAGTCTCTCCCGAGAATTAGTAAAGGTATGAGTAAGCTAACCCGAATGCCTCGGTTTAAAAAAAAAAACTATGCATGTTCAAATAGTGTCTTCAGATTGTAAGGCCCTGTGACTTCTGGAGGGCCACTCCACATCAGTTCTGCAATCAGTGCATTGCCCTTTTCGGAGGGATGAACAGAGTCAAAGAACACATATTCATTAGGATTGTCACATAATTCATACTCTTCTACTCCTCCATCCCCACAGTTGGATATGCCTCTGTATGGACCACTGCCACAACATCCCATGCTACTTTCCTTAAAACCTAACGTATACCAATTACAAATACATCAGAAAAAAGTTGCTTTTGCTTTTGACACATTGAAGTAAAAATCCTAGGAAGAACATATTCACATCATGACATACCATATCTTGAAGGGTTGTTGAGTAGTTTATTTAGCGAAGAGTAGAAATCATAATTTGCATATCTGAATCCCTTTAGTTGGCCCTCTAGTCCCTGAAGGACTTGAGAGAGTGCTTTGTTGTGTAGTTCTGCTAACTCCGAAACATCCTCCAGGCAGGATCCTGTGCCTTGAAGTCGTCTCATCAATGGGGTACAACCCAAAGACACCAAGTTTGTCAAAGCGAATTTCCTTCCTCCTTTCTTATATATTTCCTGACAGATCAAAAAGACTTAAGTAACTCAAATCAAAGAAAATGTTTCAAATGTTGGATGAAGCATCAGATGTTATTTACTTTGATGGTAGTTGTCAAGTTTCCGATCACCATCCCTATGTACTCCTTTTTTGAGAAATTCGATTGAAGCACAGTTGAGTTTGTTTGGAAGAGGAAAAAATAATCATTGGATCCAATGCTGAATAAGTAAACAGCTTCGGATAACAATCTTTTGGCTCCTGCATCACCTAGTTTCTGCTTCAACTGCTTCTCTACAATCTTGAAATAACTTGCCTGAGTTTTAAGGTCTATCACCTGCAATTCGGACAAGAAAATGTGAAGCACAGATGAATCTTCTAAGAAGATATTTTTACAAATTATATTGTCAAAGACTCAAGCAAGTAGGCCAATCTAGTCCTTCATATGCATGCAAGATCACATACCAATCCTGGACGAGTTTCAGCTAGAGCACCAGCACCCCCGGATGCAAAGTTCACCCCATTTGTAAACTGATCATTGTAGGATGGTAAAAATGTTGGAATCAAAGGCAACTTTGCATACTCAGCTGCAACAGAGTTGAAAAGGAATTAATAATGTTGCAATAATGTCATTGCTAATCATCAAGGAAGAACATATAAGCATATCATACCAATAAAATCTGGAATTATACGCCCATCCGAAAATCTCCCGGTAGGGTACTTGAAGAAGGTTTCACCATACGGCCAGAAATTTGCCTGAAAATCAGTAGTGGTGTTGATATAATTATTATTTCCGGCATCGAAAAGTGAATCTCCAAATACGAATAATGCAACATGTTCTTCAGGCAAAGATGGGTGACCATGGCCTGGGATGAGAAGATTTGCGGAGCTCAAAACAAAGAAACAGATAAGTAAGCTTAGTCTTGTCATGTTCAAATTCATTAATCACTTTAATGGTTTATGCACTTTATACTGTTCTAGGATTGAGCTTAAAAAGTCAGTCAAATTAGGAGGCTTCAGCTTCAGGATTGAATTCTCACTGTAGAAAATTCAATAAACCATTTCCGTGAGGAATTCTAGAGCATTTAATTGGAAAAATGTGGGTGGACTATTTGTTATCGCTTTTGTATGTTTTTGGGATTACCTTACATACTTTTGAATTATTCATTAGATGCAGAAATGCATTTGTTATTTGATTACTTGAGCACCAAGATCATGTTGACCCAATTATAGTATCCTTGCTTTGGATGGTTTAGCTGCACTTTTTACCAATTCTTCGTCATCATCAACATAGCTTTCAGAAGAAATTTCAGGCTTCGTCCTCATCGCTTGCTGTTGATATAATCTTTGGTATTTGATCTTGGAGTTATATATAAAGAAATTAATGTTAGAAATAACAAACATACAAAATCAATATCTGTTAGACAATTGTGTACTACAACATACTTTCTTCTTTTCTTACTATTCTTCACGTACTTTTTTTTCTTTTAACCTTTATTTTGTTGCTTCTCATGAGACAAATATAGACAAAAATATTAATGTAAAAGTGAAAATCTTCACCAACCTATACTTTTCATCATCTGGGGTCATAACTTTTTTCGGCGCCGCCTCTTCTCTCCTCATTTTTTTCTTCTTAGACCCATCTTTTTCTACCGAGCCTTCACTCTCCACTCCTTTAATTGGGTCAACAATCTTAATCCCTTCAAAGAGATTGATATGGTACGACTTAGGCTCCGTGGAACTTGTAGTAGCCTCTTTTTCAGGTTCCTTAGCTTGGGACGATGGAGCCAAACCACAGGCAGTGCGAAGCTGTTCTAAACGAAACTCAGCATCTCGTTTTGTTAACTGCTCACGCTTGAGCTGATCTTCTCTTGCTGCAGCTTCTTTGTCTTGCCGGACTTTTTCTCTGTTTTCGTAGTTGTATACAATCCACCGCTTTTGTGGAAGAATATTCAAACCACCGTGGCCTCCCATAATTCCTCCGCAACTTGTGAGTCACCTGCCAACATTTTACACATTTAATCAATAAATAATGCGTGTTTTATAAAACTCCTTATAGAAATCGAATTCCTTATCAAAAGAAATAGAATTCCTTCTAGGAAATCGAACTCCTTATTCCTTATAGAAACGGAAGGTTGGATCTTTGAGCGGCGGATCCCGGCTTCTTTTTTTAATATAAATAAATAAATAAAAGGAAGGAACCTGAAGTTTTACGCGGTAAGCAAGCAGAGAAAACAATGAAAGTGCAGAACACATAACAGGTATACTCAGAAAACGCCTCAATCCCGTTTGGACCGGCTGGAAAAGGATCACTGCTTGAAATTCGAAACGAGCAATCAGATTGCAAGGCAACAGAAACCGGATTAGAATTAGGCCAATTACAATCCTCTCCTAAGCTGCCATCAACCGACATAGGTGACATTTCACTATATAATCCCGAAAACATAACAGAATCAATTTATTATATGCGCCGGCCTTGGAGAGAAATAGAAAAGTTTGGAGAGTCTTCTGTCCTCGACTGTAATTCAATAAATTAATTTCCTCCACTATCTTAAAGCATAAATATATTAACTTTATATATATATATATATATATGATTGTGACCTTCCGCAGTAACAAATATTAATTATTAATTTTGTATTTCTATCTTCAGTTTTAATTTGTTTAATATTGGGTTGAAATAAATTAAATCTGAAATAGACATTGATATTAATATTAGGCTTTTAATTGTTTTTTATATTAATTTTTTATGAAATACAATAATGCATATGCATAAAATTTATTTGCCCACCCTAAAAAAGCTTTACTCAGCCCATGTTAATTCAATTCTTTTCTTTATCTAGCAGGGAATAAAAAAATAAATATCAAACTAGGGAGAGTTCTATTGTCAAACAACTTCAAATAATTGGATTACTAAATCAACTCAAAAACACCCTCAACATCAACTCAGTAGTCTATGCAGGAAAATAACATTTATCAATTTTTTCTCTTTTTTTATTTGCGTACTTAATGAAGAATTTGGAATAGTTGCTTGAGATTGTAAGGCCCAATAACATGAGAGTTGGTTGCTCCATTCCACATCTGGTCTGCCAATTGTTTGTTGACCATTTCAGTGAGATGGAATGAGTCCCAGAACAAATACTCATTTGGGTTCTCACACAGTTGAAATTCCTTCACTGGCCTCTTTCCTCCACAGCTGTGAACTCCTCTAAACTTCCCTGTTCCACAACATGCTGTCTCTCCTTCCTTCAACCCTACATCACAAATTGCATAACACTTTCAGAGCAGAAATGCTACTCAATGATACCTGCATAAACTTTTCACTAAATAATTTCATAACAAATCAAATCATTTTATATGCAACTCATCAATCTTGGGATGTTATACGTGTATTGACATAGGTTGATTTGACGTTCCAAGATTGACAAAAACAGCTCTAGGACAGATTTTCTCCCGTAATACTAAAGCTACAAGGGAAGGCCTATCTTATGGTACAATAACAAATGGCATGAGGCCTGAGCAATGATAAGCTTCTTGAAATGCAATGCTTTCTTTGCTAAGAGTACTGCCATTGGCCAGTCTGGATAGGCCCAACAATAGCTTTTTCAGCATGCAAGGTTACCTTTTTCTCACTGGAGCTTAAATTTGTGGGCCCAAGATTTGGACCAGGCCTTTTGCCAATATTGTTGGCCGAAAGAGACTAGAGAGAACAAGGTAACCTCACCATCAAACACACAACCGACAGTGATTTGAAGGTGGTAAAATACATACATACCATACTTGGAGGGATGTTTCATTGTTTGTCTGAGACGTGTATACAAGTCAAATAGTGAATACTTGAACCCTTTTGATTGCTTCTCCAAATCAATGAGAACCTTGGACAGAGCTCTGTTATGCAATTTTGCTAGTGATGAAACTTTTTCAAAGCAGCTGCTATCATTGCTTCCAGTACTGATTATTCTCATCGCTGGTAAACAACCTAAGGCTGGCACATTGAGGAATGCAAATTTTCTGCCTCCACTCTTATAAATTTCCTGGAGAATGAATGAATGCTAATAATAAGCATTTAAATTAAACTGCACTTCATCCAAATCCATCCTATAATTTAGGTTTTCCTTTTTAGAACTTGCAAGAATACATGCCTATAAGAAGGCTTTTATACTATGATTTTGGTGAAAGAATAAAAAAGTGATGCTTACTTTGATTACTGTTGTTAGGTTGCCAATCACCATCCCTATATATTTGGACTCTGAGAAGGAGTTTAGCATAGTTGAATTGGTCAAGAAAAGGCTGTTGTAATCATTGCTTCCAATGCTAAACAAGTAGACAGCTCTTGATAATATCATCTTGGCTTCATCATTGCCTAATTTGTCTCTCAACCGACTCCCCACCTTCTTGTAGTACTTAAGCTGTGTTTTGAGACTAATCACCTGACAAAAGTAATTAAACCCAGTAAGTTTACATATATGCTACTGACACGTAAAAGGTGTTTACATGCTGGTATGAAATGCATCTAATCTTTCATTTTCATGGCTGCATGATACATCTCACTCAGTGTCTAGTTAATGTCGTTGACTCTACTATTCAATATATATATATATATGCAATATAATGACAAAAAGACTCTAAACTTTGATATAAATTAAATGTGAAAATGGCATCAGTTAAGTTTTTGGGGCGGCACTTGATGTTTGACAAATCAAGTATGCACTAAAGAACAAGGGGACCCAGATCTTATTAGGTGCATCCAGCCTTATAAAAAAGTTAAAAAGCACCACGAGTTAAGCTTACATTGACATTGCCCACAAGATTTTGGTCAAAACTGAAACAAACACGTCTTAAAAGTCCTGCCCTTTTATGCTTCTATCAGCCTTTGTTTGCATCTCAACAACAATGAAAGAAAATGAAAAAATCATTAAAATCAACTTCATCATCTGTGCATTAATATTTTTTTATAATTAATTTCTTTCCTAATCATTCCCTTAATTTCTTAATATGCAACAGAAGCCCTGATAAACAAGTTAAGATATGCATGGAGTTTGCGAGATAACAAGTGCTAGAGTAGTATATATACATGCAAAAGACACTTGAAGTTAACAGAAGCAATTTCATTCTAAATTGTGAAAACATATATGTGTAAATATATATATATATATATATATATACGTACATCCCCTTGAAAGGTCTCAACAAGAGCACCTGCTCCAGCTGATGCAAAGTTCACTCCAATATAATATGGAAGAATGCCCGGTTGTAGAAAAGGTGGGATCAATGGCAAGTTAGCATATTGTGCTACAATGAAAAATTGACATGAAAAGTCACAAGAAGAGACAAGAGGATAACACTAAAAGGGAGAGATAGCAGTAAGCAGACAGAATATTTTGTTAGTTAACCAAAACTGGATATTAGTTGTACAACCAAGAAAAACATCAAAAAAAAAAAGAAAAAGAATCGCAAATCTTACCAATAAAGTCCGACACCAAACGCCCATCAGAAAATCTTCCGGTGGGGAAGTTGAAAAAGGTCTCTCCATAAGGCCAAAAATTTGCCTGGTCAAGAGTTGTGGTGTTGATGTAGTTGTTGTTGCCTGCATCAAGAAATGAGTCACCGAAGATGAAGAAGGCAACATATTTCTTCTTTGCTTGCACAGATTCAGCTCCACAGCTTGTTGAGATGATGAAAACTAGTAGTAGAATACGAAGAAAGAAATATAAAAGAGAGTTTAACCTTGCCATCACCCAATGTGTGATAAACTGCAGCTAGCTGCTAGCTGACCCCATATATGTCACAGCTTAATTGTCTCTAATTGCCCTTTGAATGACTGGAAGTTTAACAAGAGAAGACAATAGTTTTTTTCAACTTTGGAACAGTCAACTTGATCTTGATAATGATATATACATGTTTGGATCTAAGCAGAGGAGATATTTGGAAATAACAACAGTTCTGTAAGTTTCCTAGAAAATATGCCGAAAAATTATTTAACTGCAGCTAATGATATGTACAATTATTTGAGGGCTGGAAGCTAGCAAGATATGTTGTCAATATTTGACTTATAACAAAAAAAATAGTTAAGCACATTATATTACTGTTTTTTCATGTTTCAGGCAATTAAAGAACGAATTAAAAGTACTTCTAGAATCAGAAGAAAATACTGTTTTTGTTTCAATTTCTGCAGTGCAGAGCAGCAATTTATATTTCAACTAATTCCTAACAACATATATATATATATATATATATATATATATTTTACTTGGTTAATATTCAACAACTACTACTGCTTGATTGAATATCAAATTACCTGATCGGATGATCGCAGACTTGCAGGGATTTATCACACCAAGTCCATATATGACTCGTCAGTCATTTTTTTAACTCGGTGCATATCATGCGCCATTGACTTGCATATTAAATTAGGTTCCAACATGGCCCGAATCCACGTAATTCAACTATGTTAAATATTTGTTTAACTTATTTTGTTATTCATATTGCAGAAGTCTCATCTTCAAGCAATATTTTATTGAAAATTAACTAAGCTGCCATTTTCATATATATAGATATATGTGAATTATATGACAGGATTGGAATTGCCACACTCTTACGACGGTCAGATATCTTAAACTCTGGATCGGTGCCTTCTTTTAAAAGAGAAGACGCACTAAACTGCTTGACAGAAAAGTTTATGCTACATTTATTATATTATGACTAAAATCGGATTATAAATTGATATGTAAATTTTATTTTTTTTAAAAGTTAATACTTTTAAAAAAAAATTATTTACTGTTTTTTATTATATTTTAAATATTTAAAAAAATAAATTAAATTTTTAAAGTTTTCAAGAAAATAGAATCTACCTGTTAAGATTGTATAAATGGTAAATAGAATGAATATATCTTAGATTTTCTCTGCTAAGAAATTGTATAGATGATACAATGCATATATCCTAGACTTTCTCTGACAAGATTCACTCTGATTGATGAATTGAATTTAGCTTTAAAATGATTACCAATTAAGCAAGTATGTATATGTGTGTTTACGCGAGGATGATGTTATGGTTTTGGTTAGTAGCGAAGTCTGAGAGTCAAGAATGAGGCCACTACACTAAGAGCTCTTGTGAGTGCCGGTTGTTGTCACATTCAGTTAGGTATTCTAACCAATATTCACCACCATCCTACCAGTAAAGATGACGAGTTTGAATATACAAGTGCAACAAGTTCAATTCATCTAATTTTTCCTCCTTTTCCTCTCTAATTCTCTGCTTTGTTACTACTCATTAACCTATGAAATTGAGGTTTGGTGATGAGGATTCTGCCTAGTTGCTTTCCAGGGTTACAAAGCAAACAAGCTCATTTTGCTAGCCCCGATTTGCATTAATAAGCATAGATAGATTAATATTTTAATAAAATCATTGTTGACGTATAAAACTAGCTCAAAGCCAATAACAAAATATACATGCTATAAGGAAAGCAAAGAGTACTGATGCAACCAGCTTGAATTCCATTAGGTAATTAAGTTTAAAACATATTTGTCAGATGGCCAATAAAATCTTGGGATTGGCTTTAAAGGTTCAGCTTCTTCAACTAAAGGTCTTGTACATGTGTATGGATAATATTTACTTAGTTGGGACCCTATAATGCGGTAATTGTGTATGTTTATGAAAAGACTTTGTAACTATTGATTTGGAAGGATGTGACTAGATTCATGACTTGTTATGTTACTCTCCTATTTGCTGTTTAAAAAAAAAAAAGAGACAGAAGAGAGAGGGGAAGAGGAGAGAGAGCATTGTTAATTAATGAATCAATTTGGTAGGTCCAATCCAAAATCCAAATGAAATTGTATTCAAATTCAAACTAACCAAAGATGCCAATGTGGTGAAAGGCACAATACATGAAAGATGAGACAAGTTTTGGACATACTGGCCTGTCCCTCAGCTAATTTCTATTGCTTGTTCGTTTCCCTCTTTGAATTATTAGTCCTTGAAAATCAGGATCGTGCCAGAACTAGTCCATCTCTTTGTTGATGATGATTAACATCCAAGGAAATTGTTCAACCTTTGTAATGTTTTTTATCACATTCGACAGAAAAAGTTACTCATATGTAGATTGCTATGTCACACTTGTCGAATAAGGATTTGGAAGCAACAGGAAAAGTTTCCTGCACGTTCAGAAATTGTACAAACATCAATGATCATAGGCAAGAAGTTTCAGAAAATTAGTGGAAATGAGAGGGAATTGAAAACGACACTTACATTATAGTTTTGAGCCGCTCTAATAATGTCTGCTGCTGCATACACCAATCTAAGCTCTTTATAATCAATATCTATGTTACAGTCCAGGGCAACCTACAAATTAGTAACAATAGAGGATCAAACTTTATCATTCCTTTGAATGGCAAATAAGAGTTCGTGAAGATTAAAGCAACCTTGATCTTTGGCATGATTATATGAAATAACTGCAGGTGTACACTTATATCGCTTAATAATTTCATTTGCACCACATTCTTCATTGAATTCTCTTGTGATGATCCGACAGAAAGTATTTGGCTAACGTTCAAGCAATGAATCAAGCCCCGTGTTTCAACCTTGACATTGTTACTATGAGGTGGTTGATTGAATGCTGGTACTCTTATGACTCCCACAGGAATTCCCTCCAGGTATAGACGGAGCCTCGAAGGGCTATATTTGATGCCAAGCTTGTTAGGATTTTCAGCATGTAGGATCATTGACACAACAGATGAAACAAAGAGGGTTGAGTTGGAGTAACTGTTGAGATCATATGAGATAACGCTGAAAGATTCAATTGAAAATATTGGCTTCTGAGGCTTTATAATGAAGACAACGCTCAATGTAGCCAACACCACAATGATGACCACAAACAGAAGGAAGATTAATAGAAAGAAAGTGCAGCTTTTGCAAAAATATGCATGGTAAAGTTGAAAGCGATATAAGCAACAGATTTTGGGGAGGGAACATTCATGGAGGGTCTTCATGTTGGAGTTTATCCATACTAATAGAAGTTTTATGATAATTGATTGGCTGAGTTGATGGAACTACTCAGAAAAGAGGGAGGAATGCGATGTTTTGCTTCTGACTGTAGCATTCCCTGATTCCTTTCTTAAAGCTAACCTGAATGCCTTTCCCAAGCAACTTTTATGTTGAAGGAATGACTTATTCTTGTTGTTTATACTTGCTCGAGAATTTCAAGCTTCGTTCTCCTAATTTAATACTAACTCAACGATATAAAATTACTGCTTAATGTAGCTTCCGTGGCAACCGGCTTCAATATTTTTAGTACATTTCCACTACCTCTCACCTGTTGAGTCGCTTTTGAGTTGGATTGTTATTATGCTGCGTATCTCTTATCCCACTGGTTTGTGAAGATCATTCACCACCCCATTCTACAAGCACTAATAGGAAGCCCTTTGAGACCCCCCTCCAGGTCCTAGGCCTTGGTGTGAACCGTGAAGAGTGCCCCGAAACACATGTGACAAGAGGCAGGCTTGGCTGGTCAGCGGTCACCCGTGGTAAAAGGGCTCTGCCTCTGGCCTTTACAGCCCCGACCCAGGCCCCTATGCACATCTTTCTTGTACTTTTGTCTCTTCGCATAGGGCTGAAAGTCAAGTGAACTCAGGCTCATCTTCCTTGGTTGTGTCATCAGATCATCACAAGTGCGTATAAAGGGTCCCATTTCTTCTCCACACCGGCCAAGACCATCCGACGCTGTCTAGCACGAGGGCCCTGTTACACGTCCAGGCAGAATCACGTGTGCTGCCTAGGCAGACCATTTAATTGGGTTATTTTGACACGACTTCCTACGCAGCATATTTTAATGCACAAGCATACGTCTTCATGTGCTTTAATTTAAAAAGTCTTTGCAGCACCATACCACATACAATAATCATACTCATAATACATAACCATATCGCTGCACAGGAGAACCCTTTATCAACCCTATCCATAGCAGAAGTCAGCAAAAGCCAAAAGCTTAACAATATTAAATAGCAACTTGAAGTAGCAAAAATTGGAAATTAGCAAATCGAGATAAATGAAACATCAACCTGAACTGCACCAAGGCCTATATATTAAATAGACGAAACTAGTACAAGCATCATCAGCATAAGAGCAACGGCTGTAAGAGGATTAACAAATCCAAAAGTCAAGAAGGCTGTTGGTTATAATAAATTGATCACACAAACAAACAACAAAATAGACATTCATCTGGTTCCAGTATTTTCATCGCAAATCACACTTATAAATCGTTCATACAGTCACCAAATTCATAGTCCCAATTTCAACGTCTCAACAGGTCAAAGGGAACCTAAGTACCTATATACTTTCATTATACTAAAAGCTCCTGACAAGGCTTTCCACATATGGCTTAAGCATGTTTCAACAGTTTGTACTGCACCTCCTTCACAGTTGACAACCCTTCCTGAAAGCTGTAGAAATGAGAAAGCAAGAAATAAGAACAAACAACTATTGAAAAGATAGAAGAATGAACTGACAAGAGGGATGAAACTCACTACATGTAGCCTTATTTACAAAACTAGCAAGGGAAAGTTTCCTCAGTAAACTCCGCCAGAAATGGAGGGGAGGTCATCAAAGGTCCAAAGGTTCATTGGGTTTCCACCATCTTGAGTGTTATCGCCATTGAGGAAGGCATCAAGTGAAACATCCCAGCTTCCATCGAGAAATGGCATCTGAAAGCACTTCATCTGATCGTCGAAAGCCATGAGCTCTTCAGACAGTGATTTGGCATTGTTATCTGCAACAGGCACCACATTCTCAGAGTTGGACTTCAACTTCTTCTTCGGGTTACCATCCTCCTCCCCAAACTGAGATTCATCCACTTCAGGTGTGGCTGCCAAAACAGATGAGATTTCAGGAGTCTTGGCTCCCTGCTCCCCCCAGCCTAAGTCAGAACAATCTAAGGAGTTACTCCCTTGGTCAGAATTGAAGTAGAGATGGGTATTATCAGTTGCTGGTGCAAAGGACTTGAAACCGATATCTCCATTCACAGGGAAGGAGTCCACATAACCATATTGATTCACCGGTGGTTTCTCCTCCGCAAGACTTAAAGTGTTGTAGTAGTCCTGATCTGGATTGCTCAAATAAGTGAAGTTCTGATTCAAACTCGGCTGTACAAGGCTGAGGTTTTCCTTGGGAAGCGATTTTTGAGAGTTCGCCTTAATCGAACGCTTTGGAGAAGCACGAGGAGTTTCATCTGGAAAGTTCACCTTAGCTTTCTTTCCACGAATTCTGCGTGCCTCAGCATCATAAGCTCTGGCAGCTTCTTCAGCTGTGTTGAAAGTTCCTAGCCAGACACGAACACCTTTTCTGGGGTCACGGATCTCAGCAGCCCACTTACCCCATGGGCGCTGCCGTATTCCTCGATACTGGTTCTTTCTCTTTCTCTCTGCAGATCGTTTAGGTTTCTCATTGAATTCCACAGATTTTACAGCTGTAGATCCTTCAATAAACAAGAAAAGAATTCTCTTACACAAGAACAACCGATAAATGAAGGCATCAAAAACAGCAATACATTTTAGAAAGATAAAAATCCAATTGTTAATGATGAAACATTCTGGCAGAGAACCAACCAAATAACGTTATTTCATATCGTCAACAATTTAGAGCCCGCATAAGCATTCACAGACAAATCAGAAACTCAATGCTATAGGGTGCTAAACCAAGAGTTTTGACACCTTATTGCTGTTTTAGATAGAATATATTCAGAGACATTCATACTAGTATTACCTAAGAAAAGCAGCATCCATCCAGACACGATCCCTCTTATATTCATTAAATGATTTTACGGCAAAAAAAATACTGCAGACATTTTATTTAAAGGTTAGATATAGTAAGTTACCAAATCAACAAAAGCATTTTCCATACAAGACAATTTCACAGCAAAACCCAGGATCTAACAGTTAATATCAATAAAGAAGGTTTCCATGAGTATGAACTCAACAAATAAATATTTCATCTTTATATAATCAGTGGAGAAAAAATTGCCCAACACGCACTCTATATAAAAATATCCAACCATAATACATAATTATCATCAGATCTACTTCAAGACACCATTAAATAAGCATCAAAGAAGCAATCAACAAATTCCATGGAACATGATTACATAAAAGGCATCGATTTATTGATAACTTTATTTCTTTAGATTCCAAAAGATGAAAATTTCAATCATTTATAAGCAACCAAAAAAAATTTGGGAGGTAAAGCAAAGAAAAATATTAATCCTCGGTAAGAACATATTAAAAATATTTTTCTTAACAAAAATAGGAGAAGATCAAATCAATATCCTCGTTACACATCAAATAGCCAACCCACGATCGTACATATAATTGATCATGTCAAAATAGACTTCATTTTGGACAATCAATCACACCTAGTAAAAGATCTACTAAATCTTTGAAACACCCAAAAAAAATAGACTTCATTATAAAGTGATCACTGAAAGGATATATGCAAACATGGGCCTGATCATATATGACAAAACTTGAAACAAAGATCAAAACCTTTTCACTCAAAACCGACAATATTTCTCTTTAAAAGCTCATATTTTTATTCCAAAAAAATGAAGAATGACTACAACCCAGAAGATCAAACCATTCATTGTTCAACCAAAACAATCCAAAAAAAAAAATTTCTTTTTTTTTTTTTTTGGTTGTCTTTTAAACAAAAGATGAACTTAAATCTTCAAATAGGTATTTGNTTCCAAAAAAATGAAGAATGACTACAACCCAGAAGATCAAACCATTCATTGTTCAACCAAAACAATCCAAAAAAAAAAAATTTCTTTTTTTTTTTTTTTGGTTGTCTTTTAAACAAAAGATGAACTTAAATCTTCAAATAGGTATTTGCTTCTTCATCATGCAAGCAAAGTAGGCAAAGTATAAGCATCTTCATAAAAGGATCAGCAAAGAGAGTTACCACGAGACTTTGCCGCAGGAGGAGGAGGAGGAGGAGCAGGACTAGAGGAGAAAGTGAAAGGCTTGACGTCAGCCAAGATGTCCATGTCTACGTCCACGTCGTCATCTTCATCAACATCAGACTCTTCTTCATCGTCCTTGAAGCCCCGAAAGTCAGCCTCGAAATCATCGTCAGCAATCGGCTTCGAGAACTTCTTCCTGCCGCCTGACTTCTTCAGCTCCGGCCAGAGGAAATCCGCCGTCAACCGCCGCGATCGGCCGTTGGTGGTTGGCGAGATGAAGCCCGAAATGATGGCACCTCCACACATGGTTGCGTTTCCCGAGGGTTAAAATGAAAAGATTTATCAGAAAACGGGAGTGAAATGATAGTTTACTTGATTAAATAAAAAAGAGTCTTTGTTTTGAGTGAAATGAGGTTTTCGGAGTTGGTGGTTAGCGAAGATTTATATTTCGGAGATGAAAACGATTTGACTGTTTTACCCCTATGTGGTGGTGGGAATTGCCGTTTGGTTCTAAGGGTAAATGCGAGATGATCAAATTTTTTGATAAAAAGTCGATAGGTTATTTTGCCATGTTTAGTATATATTAACACTTTTAAAGAATATATAGTATATTTTCTATAAGGTAGCATTAACGTGTAACGTAGGACATACGTTAAGATCTTCAAAAGGATATGTTTCTATTATAATAATCGTTATTTTATTTTAAAATATATTTTTTATTATAAAAATCAATAATATTAAAAAATAATTAATTCAATATAAATTTTTAAGATAAATTAATAATTATAACTCTGAGTATACATATATTTTTAAGTTTTATACATACGTTAAATCCATCTTTTTTATAAGGCGATTATATTATTTGTATCATATTAATATATGTCATTACCTCATATATCTACGAATACCCTTACTAATTAATATTATTAAATTTCCCAATAAAAGTTTAAAATATTTGAAACAATAATTTCGAGTGAGACTTTGATTAAGTTTGTTATTGATTAGTGATGGTAATGATTTAATTATGCAGTAGTTTAAGGGCAAAAGTGGAGAGATTAGGGAAGGAAGAGGGTGAAAGGGGGAAGATGTGATTTGACTATTTTGGGCTTGAGCGAGGGAGGTAATTTCAGTTGGAGGGATGGTTGGTGAAAGTAACCTAATGTTCTTCTTGTTCATTTACTTTTCTACCTAATTTGTTCTATGCATGGATTACACTTGGAGGGGCTTTCATCGTCTTATTTTCCTTTTATGACTTTATCACCACTTTCATTAGTTCTTCATTAGTTACCTAATTACTACTAGATTACGTCTTATT
>JANLJB010000921.1:0-17239 GCA_026212285.1 Bursera cuneata | reverse complement strand
ATGAGACAACATCTGGATATAAACCATGCCCCATTCCATATCTGAACAAGTTCTCCAAAGGAATTTCATAATCTTCAGGGAAGAGTGAACACAACAGAAAACATAATTTGGTTTCCTCACCCCTCAAATAATCATAACTCAATTTAAGACAAGCATAAATGTCCACATCAACATCAATGACATTATATACGTCATCTAGTTTAGATTTTTTTAACTTTTGAGACACTAGTTTCCATTCATCAATACTTTTTCCTTTTAAAGCACTTCCAACAGTTACGAGTGCTAACGGCAGACCCTTGCATTCTTTTGCAACTTCAGTTACCAGAGGAGTCAAGGCAAGCGAGTCAACATCTATACATGCATGTCTTTTGAGTAAAGTCAATCCTTCATCTTCATTTAATAGATTTAGTGGAATTCGCGACTGACACCCCATAGCGGTACATACATTTTGTTTGCGGGTAGTTAGAAGGATTTTGCAACTCTTGTTTTCTTCGCCAAATGGTTTCCTAATTTAGATTTCAAGTCAAACTTTTTCCAAACATCATCCAAGATTACAAGAATCTTCTTGTTACTCTCTGCAAATCTCAAGTATAATCGCTTTGCTCTTCCTTCTACACCTTCCTCCTCTAGTTTCAAACCCAATGAGTCTGCAAGGCAACCTTGAATATATTTGAAGTGTGGACTTTGGGATACAACAACCATCACAACCTCCTCAAAAATCTTCTGTTCTTTTACTTTAATACCAACTTCTTTTGCTAATGTGGTTTTACCGGCTCCACCCATCCCATACAATCCAACCAGATCGGTCTCATCATTTTTCAAGGCCTCAATAATCTGATTAAAAGCGGATTTTGAAGTCTGGAAAGGCTCAAAATCTTTAGGTGCAGAAAATTCTATACCTGGTAGAGTTGCAGGATGGGCCACACTATCGAATTTCCCATTATCTAGTAGCTTCAACATCATGCTTGTCTTCTTTGCTGCTTTCTTACTCAGTCGATATCTCCCACCGCAATTAGGACACCAGTCTTTAAGACAACTCTTATTTACTTCTATTTCATCTTTCAATCGCTGAACGTCTGCTAGGGTATTGCTTGCATTGCTTAGCCATATTTCTACATCTTTCTCAATTATTTCAGTGTTACGTTTTGCTCTTTCGACTCTTAAATTTATGCGATCTTCTGCCAATTCCAATCTTTTTTCTTCTCCCTTGAGATCTTCAACAATGCTGTTGAAACAGAGTAAATAGCGACCTTGGTTTATAGTTGGCTCCACCAAGTATTCTCCAACTTTTGAGATAATAGCTGCCAAAATTTCCATCTCTGCTATCAAGAAATCAAAAATCAGAAAAAGAAAAAAGTAAATTATCAAGGACTGACATGAATAAAACGGAAAATCTTAGGTACCTTTTTCCTTTGGATATGCTCGTATGTTTATTAAACAGCAGCTTTGAATTACTAGGAACAAAGCACAAGCACCTACCTGCAAAACGTGGAGAAGTAGGAAGCTTAATTGACAATTATATATTGAGCCAATACCGACAATATTAGCTTCTTGGACATTAATTATATTGATTATAAGCATTATTTCCATAAATTAAAAAAAAAGTCCAAGAATATAATATTGTGATATATAGTTATACTGTGAAAATAAATAAATAAGTTATAGTGTGAATGTTTTACTATTTTTTTCCTTTATTCATGTTAAGCGTATTGTAGCTAGAGATTAGTTGGCAAGAATAGTATGAATAGATTCTAAAAATGGTGCTTCTCAGCCGCTAAACTACAGAACCCTTCAGCCTATACATTTTGGAGATTCAATATTTTTGTGAAGCTTTCTTTAAAACAATTGTCAAAGATTAATCAGGGTCTGAAAATTTGAGCGAAGAAGTGATTAAGTTTTTTGTTTAATATTTGTAAAAAACATTTTTCATAATAATATAGAATAATTCAACTAACCTTATCGAATAAATAAGGACATCAATGCCTAATTAAAATATGTTTTATGTACCTTTCTCAATGAAACATGCTCAATCACTTCCGAGAACTTCACTTGACTGTAACTATACGAAGCCAAGTGCAACACAATTTGGGGCAGTAATTAAGATCCTGAAAATTAACAGTACAATTTATTGGCTAAAGAAATGAAAGAGAACAATATGAGGGAACATTATGCTTAAAGTGGCTTGAATGTGACAAAGAATTGTTGTTTTACTATAACATTCTAGATGAAAAGTATTTCTTACTTAATTACGGGTCAGACTATTGAAACTTAATTTTTTTATTTAATTTTATATGCTATTTAATAATCATTGATTTACTATAATCTATAGATGGGAAAGAGAAATTAATTAAAATGTAGTTTTTTTTTATGTTAACTTAGTAACTCTTTCTACCATTAGATTAGAAAAACAAATGATTATCAAATAGTATGTAAAATTAATTAAAAAAAAATTAAGTCTTAATTTCCAGAGTCTTTAATTATTATTAAAGTATAAAGAAAGTTGAAAAAAAAATCGATGATTCGAGATTAAAAATATTAAACAAAAATTTCAATAGTAACTTGCAATAGATAAAAGTCTGATGGAGAATGGCAATCGATAGTGATTCTGTTCTAGTCTCTACTCAGCATATATTGTAATTCTATAGTTGGATATTTTAGATTGGGTTTGCGGCTTTTCATACCTTCTATAAGGAGAGATATCTCAATCCGCTGCGAACTTCACTTGACCATCACTTACAGATATATAAAGCCAAATTGCACAAAATCGTAGAGACAATCATATTCAAGGTCAGGAAAACGTATCTCCTATAAGTATACAGTTTGAATCTTCTGTTTTAATTCCTCCATAAAATCATTCTAACGATTTGAACTAAACGAACGTTAAATCATAATTACGCTTCTACAGGATTTTGAGTCCGATTTAAGTAACATTAAAACTCCTGATGTCCTTCTCTATTATTGATCTTCAATTTTTTCTTTTGAATGAAAAAGATAAATGAAATAGTTGAAAGTGAAACGATTAATATTTAATACGTGCTCTAGGTGCACCTAGCAAAAATCAGAATTGATACAAAAACAAAGTGAAAATGGAATTCAAAGATCAGAAGTAATCATACCCAAATGATAGTATGTTATCCCGGAAATGCACCTTGGCCTGTTCCTTGGAACTTACCAAAGTCTCAGATCAGTAACGAAAGTGAAGATTTGAGAGAAGAACTTTTAGTATCCAACTTTGTTCTGTTATAAGTATTATCAGTATATGATAGGCAAACAAGGACTGAGGAAAAGTGAAAGAGCTAAGTAACTAGCTTTATCTTGCTCTGGTGGATGAATCGGACAAGAGCTTTGAATAACTAAGATAAAGCACTCGGCTCACTGTATCTCAAAACTTTATGGAAGAAAGAAATACAGTACAAGATAGTTATGGAAAATTTAAGGTAATTATCCTTGTTAAAGTAATTGAAAAGCTTAATTGAGAATCACATATTGAGTCCACAGCAACAGTAGGATATACAGAATGATGGATGATTTGTAGCTTCAAGTTCCTGTCATGATTATATGTATCCAAAACTCGCCAACTCTAACTTCATGAAACAAAAGTTAAAAGGTTTTACTCGAAGCTAACTGCCAGCACGTTAGAATCTAGATAAAAAATTGATAATATATAAAATGAGATAGCTTACTTTCTTGAGTAACTCAAGGTGAATGTTTCTTCATCAACTACAAAGAACTTCACTTGATGACCAATCACAGATATATGGAACAAAACCACACGCTATTTTGAGATNCAGAGAAGTTACCTACAGCAAATAAGAAGTAACAGAACAAGTGCAGAATAACAAAACCAAAGAATCTCAGTGGTAATTTTCTTTCTCTTCTTTTATGAAACCAAATTGAAAATGAGAAGTAGCAAAAGTAAATATATATTAATCAAAGTTAAAAAATCATAACTAACCATCATACCGTTTGAGATGATCCAAGTTATCCTCCAAAATGGAGTTTGGCTTCAATGTTTAGATTCTTGCACAAATTGAATGAGAATTCATAAAGATGTGTGAACAAGTATAAGCTGCTAACTACCAAGTGAAAATGAAGATCAAAGGGCTCGGAAAATAAGTTTGGTAGATCAATCTAAGAGTCAAAATAAACAAGTTGGGTACAACAACTTTACTTGGCTTTTTCGTTGCTTTTGCAAAGTGAAAGGAATGGCACCATGCCTTGTCTGCCACTACTTGATGGAAAGGAACTGATAAGAGACGACAAAAGTGATGTGGCAGAAAGAAACGAACACCATTCAACGTTTCTATTTCCACAATTATTGTATTGTTACAGTATAATAGTGAATACCACCAAAAATAAGTGAGGCGGTGAAAGCATTTTTTATGCTAAATTAAGTATTTTCTCATTTCTCTTTTAGCTTATCTCTTATACTGGCCCGCCTCTTTGATTACACGATTTCATAGCATTGCTTTGCTCTTCTTCATTTCTTCTATGCTTGCAATATATCACTTCATTATCCTTTGCAACATTTGTCCAACAGTAACTTGCACTCTTATTTTACAACATGTATAATTTTATATCTAATCATATAACATATTGAAGAGGGGTGTACTTAGCTGATAATATAAAGAATGCTGTAACTTTTGGTGTATCCATCTAGGCATCTAAGAGTATCAATGGATTATTATTATTTTTTTTTTTTTCTAGAAAATTATATATAATCCTAATAAAACAATCCCCTGTTTCCATAGCGTGTCTATTGTTAATGGATTTTTTTGGAAAAATGGACCAATTGAAAATGGTAAATCATGTTATAAAGGCAAATCCAAGGGGATTCCATCTTGGGTCTGCAGTGGGTCAAAGTATATATTTGTTTTAGATTTGGGGTGACCGTGATTTTCTCAAACGCGGGCCCAAGTTTATGAGTGATAATAAGAAAAGTTAAAAACTTTTAACTAAAAACTAGTGCTGCATGCTCCTCTTCTCTGCTTTTGCCAAGGGAAAGGATCCACGACTGTCTGCCACTACTTAGGCGGAGACAAAATTGAGGACCTTAAGTATAGAACGGATCAACTCAAGGTCTTCATTTATAAGCCGATTGCATTATAGGGGTATTTTCAAGGTTAAGGTTTTCTATATACTTAAATAACCTTATCTTATTGTATTATATTTTTTATAGTGAGCTTTTGAGTCCGTACAACAGTGAACATAGGCACACTATTGAACCATATAAATTCTGTGTGTCCATCTATTTTATTTTATATTGTTTTTTTTATTACGATTCACGTTTACACAATAGAATATTCTTAAGTGAGGGGGAGTATATTTAGGCTTCGTCCAAGGTATTAGAAGAGGTTTTACAACTTCAAAAAATTTTAGTTAGAATTTGCAAGACAAGTAAGTTTTCCTCATGATTGTGCTTGTATCTATCATATGACATCAACTTTAGATCATAAACAAGTAAATATATAAAGACTTTGCCAGTATTAAGAAATATTTTATAAAGAGCCATAGACTGTTTTCTTTCTTTTCCTGTAACTTAGACTATCATGACT
Source organism: Bursera cuneata (assembly GCA_026212285.1). NCBI lineage: Eukaryota > Viridiplantae > Streptophyta > Magnoliopsida > Sapindales > Burseraceae > Bursera > Bursera cuneata. Next base: position 11,684 of record JANLJB010000921.1, on the reverse strand, counting down.
GGCTCAAATAGTGGCTATGAACTAGTATTTTATAGGCCTAAAGCTTGATAATATGTCTTCAATCTTCATGCAAGCTGGCTTGGAAAGTCGTAAACAGATAACCTTATTTCTAAAACATTATTCATTTTGTCTTAAATAATTATTTATTCTAAGTTTATGTTTGCATTAACAGAGCAAAGAAATCATAGCTTTAATGGATAAATACGTTTGTGTTTGCATATCAACACTGCAATATCACATAGGAAATGTGCAAGAACTATATGTAGCGAAGAAATTAACAACAATTCAGTAAGAACATCTTGGTTATACTATTTTATATATCTGCGCTATACTATAGCTAGCATAAGAGAGGGTTACATGAGGCATAAAATAATTAGGAATACAGAAGTAACAAGTGAAGAAGGAAGCATTCCAGCCCATAAAGACACATGCCATCAAAAAGAGAGATATAAGAACCTCAGAGATATTTAGATAAAGCAGCAAAAGACACATCCAGGCATTCAAATTGAAGATATATAGTCAGATTCTTCCCTGAAACAAGCCTCATTCTTCTTTGGATTAACTAGTTTAAGAGTCCTTATTAATTACAAAGCGTACCGATATGAAGTGATAACCCTTGTTAGTTACAAATTGTCTCCAACTCTTCTAAGAATGGCAACAATTAGCATCGTTTAGTTCATATGCTCTAAATGAATGTTTTATTACACTATACAGTGCAAATTCCACTATTTATTGGTAAAATGAGCGATGTACTATTGGCAAAGTAATCCACCAAGACATATCTATTAGGAAAGTGGTTCAAAAATATAATTTGAATCATCAGTAGAATTAAATATCTCAAAAGTTCCTCTAACCAAACTATTTACAACGCTAATTGAATTCTTTACACCGAGAAGCTCAAGTACAACATACAGGTTAAACAAATTAATTACCTTCTCGAGAGTGATTAAGAATTGACCCCATCATGCAAAGCTTTTCAGCAAAGATTGGCCAAAAGGCCAGAATCCCTATAAATCCTTGGTATTATGCTGGAGTAGAGCAATTAGCTGTCATACGTAAATCTTTTAAAACATTGTACAACTCAAGCTTCGGAGTGCCAAAGCATCCTTGACTTTGAAAACTACTTCAACATTAGTACCATCTTGCATCTTCCATGGACGTATGATCAAGGTAAAGGTGATTGCTAAGAGACCTGNTGATTGAGCAGCTGAGGACATGATCATGTAATGAAAAGGTAAAAAAGATGTCAAAAGAAAATATTCTCTCGTTATTATTATTAATTAATTACTATCTTTCTTAGTTGATATTATCATTATTGTAAAAATCCTCTATCATTATGCCTAGGGATCCTTACCCTATTTTAAGAATATCTTCCTTATTTTGTTTTCTCTATTCTTATATAAGTACTCACTCCTATGTAAAAAGAAAGACATCAGTACAATATATATTTTCTCAAATTTGTCTAACTTGGTATCAGAGCTCTTTCATATCCTCTCTTCTTCGGCAGTTTCTTTGTTGATTTTTTTTTTTTTCGCCTGATCATGCTTTGGTGTCTAGTGTATTCTCTTTACCATTTGCGTTTTCAGCCTCCAGAATTCGCATTTTAGACTATCATCGGATTCTGTGTTTCACAGTGAGTCCAACGCAGGTCAATACCTCAACGTTTTTGAGCTTCCACACGCACTATCACGCACCGCCGAAACCTATCTGCACCTTTCTAATCTGGTGCTTCCAGGACGGAGCTTCTTGAAGACTGAGAGGGCCATGCAAATAAAAAATAAATAAATATTGTAAATAAAAAATTTAAAATTTAAAATATTACCCCTGACTTAAGTATTTCTTGTNATTTTTTTTGCCCCCCCTCAAAAAATTTGCCTCAAGCTCCGTTACTGGGTGCTTCAAAGTGACATCTTCCGTCCATGCATCTGTGCCTTAGCAACTATCATGTTAGCCACTCCTTCGGTTTTGCTGCGGACGGTTCCACGGTATCTACGTGCACTCACCTTCAACATCTGACACATGTTACCTCTAAATATTGCCACCTGTCCACTGAAGCATACTGCTAGGTGTCTGCCTTCAGCGTATATCACATGTCAGCTCAAATCACCTATCACGTGTTCAGTGAAGGAACATTCTCACGTTTCACCTACAACATATTGCAATGTGTCCACTTTACATAATGCCACGTGTCAATTTGTCACTGCCACTTTTCTAGTTTTTGCTAACCAGACTGGTTCTTATTTTGACCAGTTGGTTTGTTGATCTACAGATTGATGCCCAACGTTTTCGACCATGCTGATTCTAATTTTGCCCTTAGAGTTTCTAGATTGTCTCTACAGTCTTGATTCCGAAACATTTTTTTTTTGTTTTCTGATTGGTATTTTGAAACCTATCGTGTACTTCGGTGAAGGTGACGGTACATTTGTTGATCTTCTTGAAAATGGGATGCCAAGAATCATCAGATATTGACTTGGTTTCAAAATACCTGTACTACCAGCATCAAACTAGAATTTCATCAATTTGAAACTACTGTTGATGTTTAAAAATTTTTGTAGAATCGTTACTCTCTCTCGTATGACGTTCATCGATATCAACTATATCGACGTTTTTATCATATGCAACAACAACCTGGTCAAACCATTCATAGTTATATCGTAGAATTATCAACTCTCTGGGATCAATTTGTTTAAAGCGACCTATCATGGTTACTAATGCTGTTTTCATTTATCACAATCTTCGTGACCATTAGCGAGCTTAAAATCTCTTAATAACCCTTCAAGATGATTTCCAGTTCATTAGTGCATGTTTCCTTTACCACAGTCCTTTATGGACACTAGATACAATCATAAAGGATCTGCTTTCCAAAGAAAAATGCCTCAACACACTTTGAGTTTACATCATTTGTTTTTCCTCTTACTGATGCTGTTTCGCCTGCTCCTTCTTCGGCATAGGGTTCCTCTACTCCTAGATCTTTTTCTAAGCGACTTTATTGTCCATATTGTAAACAGATGGCCATCATATCTCTGACTGTTAAGAAATTATAACTATACAATATAACTATACAATATAACTATACAACTAATATAGTAGGATAATAGAAATTATAATAAATGAAGAAAATTATAATAACGTCATATAAATTAAAGTTTATGAGAATGATTTTAGAACTAAGTTGTATATGTATAATATTTTTATTAATGAATGCACCTAATGAGTGCATCTATCCTTTAAAAGATCTAATGACATGTGGTAATTGAGTAGTATTAAATATACAGCTTAATTATATGACCATTATCATACAACCTAATGTATATGATATAATCATTTAGAAAATGACTAAACTGAAAAAAAAAAAGGTCAAATTATTGGGATCTCTCATTTTTTACACAAGCCTTATAAAGATTTCTGTCTTATGTTTTCCAGTTATTTGAAAGCGGTGAAAACACAAAAGGCTGATGGATTGGATGATGGTGAGACCAATGGTGCCGTTTACTTGCTGAAAAAGTAAAGTGCCAACAACGGTGTTGGCGATTGGCAAGTCTCGCAGTGTTTCCATTGGTGATCTAAATCGGTCAAATAGATAAAAAGATAAGGATCTCATTATAAATAAGGTATACAAAAATAAGTTCTGATATCAGCTGATGTAGGGAAATGTATACGAAAAGATAAAATCCACAAAAAAAAAAAAAAAAAAAAACTACCCAATAAACAATTTGACGAATTACTAGGTTTCAAAGTTCATTAATTTATGTATGAACATTGAACAATAGATCAACATATAAACAACGAATTGCACCTATCTATTTTCTCGTTACACCAACCCTCAGGAGCGCAACGTAAGCTACCAGCCGGTAACCGACAAGCATTATGGCCATAGCAACTACCGAGATTACTTGCCCATCAAGTCCCAATTTCTTTATAGCTGGATACTCCTTAACCAAGCAAAATCCTTGAGGAGTTCGACAGGGATATGTGTCACTGGGCTTGTATTGAGACCCCACCAAGAGTTTGTACGAATGGTGAGTAATAGAGAGGTATTTCGTCCATCCAATGAAAGAAGGCACATTTTGAACGAAGTATCCACCTGCTAGTACGAATAATAGCACGATAGTCGCTCCAAGTTTGCTCGCATCTTTTATGTCCAGTACAACTGCACCTAGTGCAAGCCCTAGACCCTGTGAAACAAGTACACTGTATAGAAGGACAAACAAGGTGTGCAAGAAATTTCCAGGTGTGGATTTTAAGCCTCCCGTCCAATAGGTTAAGGTGACATAAATGGTTGGAAGTGCAAGCTCCGTAGGAAGGTCTCCGAGGATCCTTGACATGAAGTATGCTGACAGCTTGTACATACCTGACGATCGTTCCTTTTCGAGCATCAGTCTTTCCTGAGGGAAAGCGTAAATGGCTTGAGATAGAGAGAAGTACGTCCAAAATTGGGCGTAAAAGAAAAGCAGCCCAATCTGCAAGTAAAACAAACTTCCGGCGTTTGTTAGTCAATTTCATGATTTTATCTTAATCAATTTTTCAATCCTTGTTTTCTATACAATATTTATTATTGAGACATCAACAATTACCTGATCTTGTATGTGAGAAATATCAGATTTCCACCATAGTAAAGCTGAGAGGAAAGCAGCACAAAGGACCGGAATATGCTTCATGTGATCATAGAATGAATCTTGTGCTCTTTCTTTGATCCCTCTTCTAAACAACACAAGGCATTGCCGCCACCACGTTGTGGACCACCTTCTATATTGCCTTTCTTCTGATCCGTCAAGAGGGCGAATATCATTTTCTTGAAGCTCAGCCTTCAATTTGCCAGCAAGATTTTTCTTATAGTGAGAAACAAGAGTTTGCTTGACCATTAATGCTTGCTCCTCTTCAGCTGATTCACAATCAGATGGTACACCTGAAAAAAAAAAATGATAAATATTGTATGGACTTCACAGGAAAAAACTTACACTTTGCCAATCGTCTTATTTTTTCTTTTATAGTTAACTGTGGAGCACAATTCTTCACATGGGAAAGTGTGGCGACAAATTAATTCTCCATTTTATGCGTCTTGCTTCAGTCTAACTCAGGAAACATTTTAATATTGCTGCAGCCTAAAGTTTTCTGCAGGTAACATGTTTATAGCCGAAGTGATATCTTTTCTATATCGCTTTCGTGGACGTTGATGCCTCTATATACTTACACTTAGCAAGTAAATTTTATACAAGTATAGTTTTCTACTATGCATAGAAACTTCGTAATCTTAATTACTTTAAGAAAATGGTAGTTGCATTTTGATTATTGATTATTCATAATTAAAAATGATATGAGCTTATCAAGATTTAAAATGAGATATTCCCGACTGTAGTTAAACAATAAAAAATATAAGTATATTAAAAAAAAAAAAAAAGCGAATCAACAAATTGTGCTTTCTTAATTTGAGCTAACTATAGTTTTAAAATATCTTTTTAACAGGTAGCTTATTTTCAGAATATGTAAACTAATTACCGACTCTTTTTTCTGTCCTAAGATGAAGTTCAAATGCTAAGGAGATGTTCATGTGCTTTAAATTACCAAATATGATTTCGCTTCAATATATATGGAATGCAAGTCCAAAGCTAATATCTAACAGATGAATTGACTCAGCTCAAACCATTTGATAATAAGCCATGAAACTTAAATAATTTAATTGAGATTAATAGTTATGTAATCAACACATACCATTCGCAAGATCTAAAAGAAAGTCCGAAGGGTTCACGCTAACTGATGGGCAATATCCGATGCTAGCAAAGTAATCCATAACATTCGACGCTTCTCCGAAATACAAAGTGTTACCTTCTGATAACAGCATTACCTTATCAAACATATAAAATAGCCTACTTGAAGGCTGATGTATAGTCATCACAATTGTTCTTCCTCCGTTGGCTAACCTCCCTAATGCAGAGACAATCTGTTGAGCCGTTGTTGAGTCAAGACCAGATGTGGGCTCATCCAGAAACATGAGGCTAGGATTTATCAAAATTTCTTGCCCTATACTAACCCTTTTTCGCTCTCCCCCTGAAATGCCCCTTAACGAGGGGCCTCCTATGATGTTATTCTTGCACTTAGTTAAACCAAGTTGAGTTATAACGGCTTCTGCATGCGCGATTTTCTCTTCTTCAGTGAGACTATTTGGCAGGCGAAGAAGAGCTGTGAATACCAATGTTTCTGTGACCGTCAAGTGAGCGTACAGGACGTCGTCTTGTGTGACAAAACCTGTATTCCGCTTCATTGGGTTTGAGAAGGGCTTTCCATTGTAGGTTATGCTTCCATTTATTCCTCCAAGTCGACCCCCCAATGCAGTTAGTAGAGTTGTTTTGCCACTGCCTGATGGGCCTAACATGGCTAGCATTTCGCCAGGATTAACCATTCCTGTCATCCCGTTTAAGATCACTTTTTCTTCGGTCTTCATTTTCTTTACACACGAGCCTCCTTTCTTGATTTTGATCTTGTACACGACATCTTCAAACTGAAGAGAATTAATTGATGAAAAGATTCTGTAAGTACTTCTATTAAGAGCCCTCTAAAGTCTCTTTTTAATTAGAATATTAGTCATTTATTCCAAAAAAAGAAAGACCGTTACAAGATTATTAGAAAGGTCTTAGGTCTAATTATGTTTTAGACTTGATTAATCTGAAATATTGAAATTTACTCTAATTTACTTCTGTATCTGTATATTTGATCAGAAAATACGAAATAAATAAGATAAATAGAGATATAGAGATCGCCCTGGATGTGCACCTTCAATGTAACGGGATATTTCGCTCTTTTGAAGATGGCTGCCACTTCTAGTTTATCTAATTTCTTAGTTTGACCTTCTATGTCAGCCATCATGTTCGCAATGCTTCTATATCAACAATCCCACAAAGACGCTCTCTCTCTCTCTCAAAGTAAATTCTTACTGTAATTTGCAACTCTCTTCCAGCTGAGTATCATCCCAATCTCGATTTGACTATGTGTTTATATAGGAGAATGAATGTATGTAACCACAAAAAAAAAAAAAAAAAAGAAACAGATATATGAGAGAGAATTTAGTGTTTGGGGGACTTTTGTCAAAGCCAACCGTAGCGTTTAGCCCTCTTTACTCCTTTGATGAAGTCGGTTTCCAAATTCGGGTTCTCTAGTGCCTCCATTGGCATCAATCTATCTCTCTTTGTGTTATCACATCTACTGATATATCAAAAATTTGCATGCAGCAGAGTCTTAAGACCTTACTTTGACGAGACACTACATGAGTTATCAGACCTACCTAAAACTAAGATAAGAGCATCGTCTAAGCATTTACCAATCTTCAGATTAATTTTATCATCTACACACCTGAAATATGAAATAGAGAGCTCGTGCAAATATTCCACTCTAATGGAAATTCTCCTTAATTTTAACATATGAAACTGGTAACCATTAAAATTTGGTCCCATTACGAAAATAAATTGAATTATTTTCTTTCTAAACTATTTATGTTTTCCTTCAATTTCATTTTGACGAGTCACTAGCCTGTTGGGCTGAATTATATTCAAATATTCCTAACTTCTCTCCTAATAATACTATATATATATATATATATACACACACACAAAAACATATATATAAGCTCTCTGAACAAAATGACTTTTCCTTTCTTCTCTTTTCTTTTATGGAAATTACATAGGGTTCGAAGTTTGGTTAATTACAGCTAATAAATTAAAGTGCACATGGGAAATATATAGATTCGGAAAGCTATCATACTGTAATGGAAATTGATCTTAGAACCCTACATATGGAAGTTTTGATCCACTAGAAAACTTCCGTGACTTTAATCACTTTGATTAGATTGAACGATTAGCATTTATATAATTTTAATTAAAACAACATAAATAAACAAAATTTGGCGGAACAAACAACACATGATTTATCTCACTACAAGACAAAATTTCTCTAGCTAGTTGGAAATTTCAGTCCTACCAAAAAGCAAAACAGTCGATATAGATGTTATTCACCTTATGTCTGACGCGTAGATGTATATTTTAAGTGCTCTAGACGAAATTGTTTGAATCTTGACTCAGCATTGATCACATGAACAAGACATATGATGATTTGGTGAAATTTAATAATTAATTCAGAAAAATATTAAAGNTAATATATCGGAGTACTTTTATTATTGATTTTCATTAAAGATGTGCTAAATAAGGTCACCGAAGTTTATATCTTTATATCATTATTGTTGAATTCATAACAAAATGCTCTCTTCCCCTCTGGAAAAACCCAAATTTCTTTGTTTTTGTGTCCTTTAAGAAAAATAAAGATATTAATCCCACCAAAGCAAGTCATAAAGGAATGAGTCCTGATCGTTATAACCTTGCAGTCCAGGAACTTCAACAATTGTAATCTCAATAACTAATTAAAATAAAAAATTCTCAATAGGCATGTGAAGTTTTCTATGTTAATAAATGATTTGAGCAAATCAGAGGAAAGCTTAGATTGATCATAGATTACAACCCTCTCAACTTTTCCTTTTTGATAACAAATGTCTCATCCTAAACACTTAAACCTTTTTCTCTAACCTTACTCATGCCAAAATATTTTCAAATTTTGATTTTAAATCAGGTTTCTAGCAGTTAGGTATCCACCCTAAAGAAAGATTCGAAACAAGTTTTTGTATTCCAAATTACGATCAATGGACAGTCGTCCCTTTTGGACATAAGACTACTCCTTCTGTTTTCCAAAATGCAATGACCAGGATTTTTGCTCCAATGTCTCATACGATGCTTATTGACATTGAGGATCTTCTTTTATACTCTAAGGATAATGATGAACATTTTCAGTCTCTCCAAATGTTTCATGCCTTGGTTCAACAACATGGAATAATGCTCTCTACCACTAAATGTAACTTTGCAGTGATGTTGAGTACTTAAAAGTGTATATTTATTAAGAGTTTAAATCATTATTTTCACACTTTAAGTGTCATTAATTTGAGAAATTTCATTGTATTGAACTTAAAAGTAAAATTGTCATCAATTTGGATTAACATTTATTTTGACGNCATATTCAGTAAAATATACATAACTTTTAATCTAGAGATCCAATTGATGCAATTCTTTTTTCTGCAGATTTGTAGCCCAATTCCTTACAAGTTTGAAGAAGAACACAAAGCCTAAATCTAACACTAAATGGGTCAAAAGTGGGTGGCAATAGTAATGTACCATATTCTATAAGATCCAGCTTGATATACCTTTAGTATTTGGACCGTATCTCACGAAATACATATCCAATTACTATAACTCTAGATGATTTGAAAAGACACTTCAATTATCTACAACTTGTCTCTTTTCCAATTTGTCCAATTCGATGTTTAAGAAACTCCAAAATGTCTTGCAAGTTAATGAAGTGGTTGGTGTATGATAATTGACATAGCTGCTGTATTTTAGCCATTTCTCCATAACTACATGTCCAAATGACACGATTCAAGCGGTTTTGGAAAGATTAGATAATCCTCTACAACTTTTATGTCGAACACTTTGTCAAATTAGATGTGCAAGTGGATCAAAAGATGGTTGCAACTTGATAGAGTAGTGGGTGGCAATAAATGAATTATTATGTAAAATTTCTTTAATGCCCTCTCCCAAGGTTCATTGTTAAGCATCCCAAAATTTGAGAGTTCTCTTACATTCCTCTCTCATTCTTTATCTCTAGAATTAGTGAGAATGGTTTGTAAGCTAGGCTAGATTTAAAGCAAGGCTAGAGAGGAGCTTGATTNGTATAGTTTTTATATTTTCTTTCTTTGATTCTTATAAAAGTATTTTAGAGTTATAATTTTGTTTTTTAGAAAACTCTTTGTTCATCATTTTTGTTGTGATAATCTAGAGGTTATGATATTTGATTTCATATAAATTCAGTCATGCTTTCTTTATGTGTAATTTATTAGATTATAATCGTATTAGAAGTATTTATTTTATGAATTCATCTTTTACTATAATATTGTCATATTGATATATTATCGATTTTTTATAACTTATAAGAGTAAATCATCATTGTTCTTCATTGAAAAGATTTCTCAAAACAAATATCATAAGTTTTATCTTTGATCTTCAACATCATATTTTCTGATTGATTGTTTAGAATATGAAACATGCAATCGAGTAACAAATAAGAATCAAGTTAATAACATTAAAACGAAATAATTAAGTAAATCTCGAAGCCTTGTTATTATCATTATTGTCTATCATCATCTCAAATCAATTTTGTTCACATTTAATTTTTAAACTTTTTTGTTGATTTATTGTGCTTCTCTGTGGATCGATACCGAAAGCTATGCTATNTGATTTCATATAAATTCAGTCATGCTTTCTTTATGTATAATTTGTTAGATTATAATCGTACTAGAAGTATTTGTTTTATGAATTCATCTTTTACTATAATATTGTCATATTGATATATTATCGATTTTTGATAACTTGTCAGAATAAATCATCTTTATTCTTCATTGAAAAGATTTCTCAAAACAAATATCATAAGTTTTATCTTTGATCTTCAACATCATATTTTCTGGTTGATTGTTTAGAATATGAAACATGCAATTAAGTAACAAATAAGAATCAAGTTGATAACATTAAAACGAAATAATTAAGTAAATCTCAAAGCCTTGTTATTATCATTATTGTCAATCATCATCTCAAATCAATCTTGTTTACATTTAATTTTTAAACTTTTTTGTTGATTTATTGTGCTTCTCTATGGATCGATACCGAAAGATATGCTATGACTACCGCTTAGCCGAAANGTTAATTTTGAGCGTGACCAAGTGACAAAGATAGATTTCCTTAGAATGTATATTACAGATGTTGTTAATTCTCTTCAATCTCACATTGGTTAACAATTTCATGATTTTCCTTAAGAAAAACTCATAAAGCAGCAAGTCCAACAATCTCTTAGAATCGTGAATTTCATGATTGATTTTATTCCAAGAATGTTTAGTACAATTTGATCATTACAATTCATGCTAAAAAAAATGAAGCTCCACCCTGGTCATCAGCCCAAACCATGGTAATTCAATGCATCAAACAAGTGATCAAAAACTTGCCTCCTCTACAGATTCCATCTATAAGGACACAAATTTTATAAATAGGTGCTAGTGATCTTTACTAGGCCGCCATTTTTCTTAAAGAAATCAATGGAAAAAGAAAAATTTATGGTTACAATTTTGTATATCTTTTTCTTCAGTAGAGCAACATTACCATTCCACGTTCAAAGAAATTCCAGCCATTAAAAAAAGTATTGAAATTTTTCATTTCCACCTTATTACTCATAATTTTGAAATTGAAATAGACATGAGTTCTTTTCCAAAATGCTTGAGTTCAAACAAAAATAGTTGCCCCATCCATAACTTCTCCACTGAACTAATTGGTTTTCTTAATTTAATTTCACTGTTAAGCACATTCAAGGGAAAGTTAATGTTCTGGCATACATGCTTTCCCGACTTATACAATTTAAACACAAAATCCATTCTCAAATCATTCTTGTTTTTATGATGAATCCCTTGCCTCCTCCTGAACCCATACCACCTCCTGAATTCAATCCTCTAGAAGTTCCAATTCTACCTCAACAATAACGCTTGGACCAATATGCTCAAGAACAATTAATGACATATTAAGCCAAAATCCTTACAACAATGAGAACTTTCC
>JANLJB010000920.1:44960-77564 GCA_026212285.1 Bursera cuneata | reverse complement strand
TGGGATGCTTAAAACCTAAGGCTTAAGCTTTAATTTATAACAATTCAAGCCTACACCAAAATGGTAAACAAGCAATGTGAGACTTTGTCAAAAGCCCAAATGAGAGCCAACTTCACAAAGGATTCCTCCTAATGCTTCAAAAATCTACTCCTCTGACCAACCCCATTTCTTATAAACTTCTACCTTTCTTTCCCATGTTGACTTGCTCATTGACCTCAAGGCAAAGACTTCCAAACCAAACTTCATCTCGACGGATCAAACCCCATTTTCTTCACATCCTCCACACTCCCTTAAACAAATCTGGCCTTATGCTAAATGTTCTAGGCTGGTAACGAAGTAATGTAACAATACTCGATTCCAGCACTCCATTCTCTCGCATAATTCTAACATTGTCCTACTCATAAGTACGAAGATCATATGAAAGCATACGGGGGAAGCGTTTAACAGCTGCAATGGCATTCTCATTGGTGGTTCCTGTTTGGAGAAGAATCAACGGAATAGCTTTAAGGCGTAGGGAACAGGAAGGCGACTCATAGGCAGGTGAAGCAAGCAGGTAAAGATAGCTTGAGCAACTCCACAAAGAAGTTAAAGGAAGGAATTATTTGCTTTTCTAAGCTTCTCTTCAGAATATATGGGTGTAAATATAACATCTTGACAAGATCAGGGCTAGTAAAGCCTTTGGAGTAAAAGAAGTCCAATTCGGGCAAAAGGGTTTTCTCAATACTGCAGACAAGCAATGTGGGGAGTCTCCGGACGAGGACTGCAATCTGGATTTTGAGAAACCGAGTTTCTGGAATAAGCCGAGGACCAAGTCAGCTTTTTGTGGGGTTTCAAAGTTGACATTTTTAGAAGCTGATAAAGTAGATTAAAAAAATAATAATATGTCATCTAAAATATATAGTAGTCTTAACAAATCTAAGAATATATATTCAACTCTAAAAAATTATATATTTTCATTAAAAATTATTAAAAATTTTGAAAATTATATTTTTTTATTATAAACTTTAAATTTAATATAATTTTTATAATTTAAAATACATAAATTTATAGAGTTTGACACTGCTTTAAACTATCCATATTAAAAAGTTCTCATTTCCCTTAATGATTCATTTTCAACATTTTCCTAAGCGGCTAAGCCAAATAGACTAGAATCCCCCAAAACCTAAAGTATTCTTAATGGTATATATTTTGACGACAATATAATTAGGGGTTTGTGGAATTTAAATAGAATTATCCAATCCGGTGCGTTTAGGTCGACAATACGTGAATTTGTCGTTTGAGTTCTTCTCCTCCATCGTGTGACATAGCAGTTGCGGAAGGTTTTAGCAGATAATCTCCATAAAAGAGGAGTTACAGAAGGGTTTTTTTATTTCTCAACAATTGTAAGTTTTTCCTATCAACATCTTTAATTTTTCCAGTTCCAATGTATCATTACATCTGCAGAACCATTCCCCACGGAAGACATTCAATCACACATTCACCAACTCACCAACTGCACTGTCTTCGAATTTACAAATCGCATCTCTCAACCACTGCGAACCAGCACTCCTTTACAGTCTCATACCTAATCAACTCATGTGGGTTGTCTCAGGATTCCGCTTTACAAGCTTCCAAATACGTACAATTTGACTCCCCGGAAAGACCAGACTCGGTCATCGCCTTCTTCAAGAAGCATGGCTTCTCAAGATCTCACATTTCCGGCCTCGTCCGAGGACACCCTCGATTCCTTTTATCCAATCCTGACAAAACCCTTTTGCCCAAAATTACTTTTTTTTACTCCAAAGGCTTCTCAACTCCTCAACTCACTTACTTGGTTTCCGTTTTCCCTCGTATTTTGACTAGAAGTATAGAAAAACATCTTAGCCCTACTTTTGACTATATTTGTGATGTGCTTAAATCTAGAGAGAGGGCCATTACTGCTATCAAACGCAGTGGGCGTCTTCTCCACGAGGATATTGAAGCACATCTTGCTCCTAATCTCAATATTTTGAGAAAGAATGGTGTGCCCGAATCAAATATAGGTAAGTTGTCTTATACCTGGCCTCGTGTTGTCACAAGCAGTGTGGATTTTTTAGAAAATGTTGTGGAGGAAGTGAAGGAAATGGGGATCAATCCTTTGAAAGTTCAGTTTGTTGCTGCTATTGCTGCAAAAGTACTAATGAGCAGATCCCTTTGGGAAAAGAAAGTAAATGCTTATAAGAAGTGGGGTTTGTCTGAGGAAGAGATTTTAGCAGCATTTGGGAAGTACCCGGGGTGTATGATGACATCGGAGCATAAGATTATGGAAGTAATGGACTTTTTTGTGAACAAAATGGGTTGGGATGCGTCGGTTATTGCCAAACACCCAGTTCTTGTTGCATATAGTGTAGAGAAGAGAATTGTTCCTAGGGCGACAGTGATTCAATTTCTGTCATCTAAAGGTTTGATGAAGAGGAATTATCGTAACATGGTTTCTTTGTTCGATTATTCTGAAGAAACCTTCCTGCAGAGATTTGTGAGTTCTTATGAAGGAGCTCCTCAGCTACTGAAGCTTTACGAGGAGAAGTTGAATCTATCAAAGATGACAAAATGACCAGCATATACAGGAAGGCGTGTGGAGTTGTAAAATGTTAGCATCAGGAAACCAAATTGGTTTGCATTTTCTGTGTTGCTTGATCTCTTTAAATACTTTGTTTCTGCTCTTGTAGTTCCAGTTTAGAGGGAGCACTTAGTCATAATTAATTATAGTTTGTTTGCATTTTTTGTTTTCCTGTTGCTTATTTTATCTTGTCTAACGGTAAGCTCAACAATATGAAAAATAATCATGCATCTCTTGTCTTGCTTTGTCTTGTTAGAACTAGCATCTAGTTTGACTTGGTTACTCTAACCCCAACAAATAAGAGATTCCATGAGAAGAATATTTGCGAAGCTACCAAAAATGATATATGATATGATATTTTTGATTCAGTGCCATTTATAGAAGAATCGATTCATGATCTGGTGATAAACATGAAGCTGAATGATTTAACAATTTCAATGAGTTTTAAGGAATGTTGCTCAGTGATCTGTTAATTATTTTTGTTGTTTCCAGTTTAGTAAAGATGGCAACTGATGTAACTGTGTCTTATACATGGTGCAATCATATGATGAACAATATTCTGTTTTATGGGTCTCTGAGTCTTCGAGGAGAATTTGTTTTAGATCTTTGGTACTACTTATTGCTTGGTCTATGAAGATGATTGGTCCACCTGATGATATTATGCTCTAATCTTTCTTGTAGCCAAGCTGTGATGCCGTCCGTATGGGCTGAGAAAAAAACTTGCAACAACTATTGCCAAATAAGCTTGAGTCAATCATACATTGTGTATTCACCAGCTAGCATAAAGAAAAATGCCCTATTGAGACCACCTTCGGAAGTTAGATGTCACTGCAATTCGATATATAACTGGGGCATAATGCTGGAAACATATCCCAATTGAAAAACCAAACTCATAACTGCAGGAACCATCACATGATTCGGCTTAGTATCTAAACACATCTAACAAACGATCAAGAACTCTAAATTTTGGAGTTTATGATTGGCAAGTACAAATTAGATCAAAGAAAGCAAATAAGTTAAAAGAAGGAATTATTTGCTTTTCGAAGCTTCTCTTCAGAATTTAGGGCTGGAAATTAAACATCTTGAGAAGATCAGGGCTACTGAAACCTTTGGAGTAAAAAAAGTCCAAGGCAAAAGGGTTTTCTCAAGACTGCAGACAAGCAATGTTGGGAGTCTCCCGTTGTGGACTGCAATCTGGGATTTTGAGAAACCGAGTTTCTGGAAAAAGCCGAGGACCAAGTCAGCTTTTTGTGGGGTTTCAAAGTCAACATTTTTAGAAGCTGATAAAGCAGATTCTAGAGATAGCATACATGAGTATGAAACAGTAACCAAGATTGATTTGCATTGGCTGAGATGCATTTGACAGATGACAGTAATGTTGATGGGAAAGTTTGAGAATAGTTCATTTTATGTACCGCTGAGGCTGTAAATGATAATGGTTTTGCGGAGAAGATAAAACATGGGAATTGAGATCAGAAGAAACTTACAGTTGTGCGCAGACTATTTCTTAGGGAAACGATGGGGAATAAAGTCCGAAGTCGAAACAACCTAGTAGAGCACCGGCTTAAGCCGGTGTGAACTCAGAGCAGCCATTATGTATGAGTCAGTATGACTCCACTTACACTCACCGTTTCTACAGCATGCAAAAAATAAAAAGATGTGAATGTCCAGTTGAACGCACCGCTTTTCTAAATAATATTTCATCTAAAATATATAAAATAATACTAAGAAGTTCCCACAATGTCGTAACTTTCCCTTAATGAAGATGGTACAGGAAAAGGATTTCATATAATACGGTCCTCTGATCCTCTCTTCTCCTCTCTTTTATTTTTTATTCTTTTTCTTTTCTGTTCTTGGAGATTAATGCAAATGGGTAGTGACAGAATTACCATCGGGCATCAGTTATGCAAGTCATTGTGTATTAGCAAGCACAAACTTGTAAATTGATAATTCTGATCATCAAGATTTTGTTTGCATTTGATTTAGCTGTAGTAATGTGATGTTATCTATCCATAACTTTCGATCGTTCCGTAAATTATTCTTGCCATACCCTTTTAAACTGTGAAACTATTAGCGGTTACGGACTAATTATAATATAATATTTCTATCTGATCAGAGATCTTAATCTCACGTATAATCTCAACATACTAATATCATGATCAGATCTAAAGCTTGCATAATTGAAGACATCATAAAGGATTTGAAGAAACAAGTGTTTAGCGATGAATCTCTGGTGATTTTTAGAACTGCAGATGCATCAAGTACCCACTCTTATTTGTTATGATTTGTTTCTTATATCATAAGATTCAAGTAATTTGGTATTGAACATCCTAACCAGTGCATTTAACGTTGATGTCTGGTGATCCAATAGAACCGCTATAGAAACAATTTCTTGCAAAATGATTACTACATTTGAACCAAAAACATCATCTAAAGTATTCAAATAAACGGAAACCAGACCTAGCAAAACATCTAAACTAGTCAAACAATTTATACATATGTTTTGAGTTGCGGATCTATTCGACGCTCCTCCGGACCTCCAGGATCAAAAAATATTATAATCTTATGTTGGTTTTTTATACTTTCTAAACCTAAAAGTATTCTTTGTTGATAGAAGGTTTGCTGTCGATCCTAGTTATTCCCCCGAATTAACGAGGTTGGCTGTGCCACTGTCACTGCTTTTATTTAGTTACACAAAGAATGCTGGCTCCACCTCCAGGTGAGATCAGACTCTCCATATATGCAGTTACTTGTGCTTCAGACTCATGATCATAATTCATATACAAACGTCAGAGGTTCATTATTCCTTTGATAAACAAAAAATAAACTGATTAGCCACCAACTATCTCCTATGTTTCATCAATAAGAACATTTACTCATCTAACTTTACTTTTAAATGAGAGAGAAGATAGTTTCACAAAAGTATGACAAATTAGTATAATTTCATAAATGTATGGCAAATTAGTTGCAGAGTGGTAACAGGACCAAGCAACGCCATGATATCATATTAATTCCTGAGCTTATGCTTTAATCAAGAGGCAAAACAAGTAACAAGGAAAACAAATTACCAAGAAACCATACTTAATCTGGACTAAAGCAAATCTGAGTAGTAATGAATTTAACATGATCAAATAAAACAGAGAAATATCTTATCACTTTAAATTATAATGTAAACATATTAAAAGGTTGCACGGATCATTTTCTCACCTTTGAAAGATGCACCTTCTCTTTCAACAGCTTCAGTAGCTGGGAGCTTCATCTTTAACAATTCGCAACCTATCTAAGAAGATTTCGTCAGCAAGCTGAAACGATGTAACCAGGTTAGGCTAATTCTTAAGCAAATCCTTGGTAACAGAAATTGAAAAACTGAACCATAAGCAATTATTTTCTTCTCCAAATTTGCTCAAAAAAGAACTGACCACTTATGGAAATTACAGAAGACTCCCAACCATTTTGTTGGACTGCCATAATCTTAGCATTGAGAGCAAAAATACACCATGGATGCTCTCTTTCTGAGACCAGCTCCATCTCCCGTAAACATCAACCTTCTTATCCCACTCAAAATTGCCTATTATGGACGTTCCAATAATAGCTACAACAAACTTAACCTTAAAGGATTGATAGACATTGTCTTTACCAAGTACACAGTCTCTTTAAACCAACAAAGGGTGAGTTACGAATATGATAGACCAGTTATAAAGCAACATAACAATACTAAATTCAGGCACACCATTATCTAAAATAGTATGTTACTGTACCATTAAACATAAAGGCATTTTCCCAAGAAACATATTAAATAGACTCCTGTTTCTTTGAGATATATAAGTGACACCTTATAATCTTATATTAACCTTCATATAGACTTGGGCTGGCGACTGCAAAAACATACCAATTCACCAGAAGTTAACAATCTCTTAAGTTTCACTTATATCTTTTCGTCATTGAAGTTCATTTTCCTTGGTCGAGAAGATAATTTCATTATAGAATTGAATCTATAGGGAAATTATAGAATTGAATCTGTAGGCCTCCTCAAAAAAGCATTGAGATCAAGGAAATCGAATGTCATATATATGTTTTGCTGGCAGAGTAAATACTGTTTTTACTAGAAACGGGAGAAACTAGTTGCAGACTGGTACCAAGACTAAGCAAAGCCAGAGATTCCAGAAGAGTATATAGTTACAGATCATTATATCACATTGCTGAGCTTATGCTTTATCATGAGGTAAAACAAGTAACAACAGGAAAACCAAAGCTGCAAATAAACCACAATTAATCTGGATTTTGATGTTCTCTCTTACTTGAACTAAAGCAAGTCTGGATACATAGAATTTAACAAAATCAATTCTGATTCTTAAGCAAACCTCTGCATAACAGGAATCGAAGAACTGAAGCACGAGGAATTATTCTCTTCTCCAAGCTCAGTGAAACAAGAATTGGGCACTTGGAAATGTCAGAAGACTTTCAACCCAATTTGTTAACAATGAAGTCCATCATTGCCATAATCTTAACCTCAGATGTCATCAAACACCATGGATTATTCTGAAATGCTGTTAAAATCTCTTCCTCAGACCAACCCTATCTCTTGTAAAGATCAACCTTCCTATCTCACTCAGTTTTTTCCATGAACAACATTACAGCGGCCGCTAGTACAAGCCGTGATCTTAAAGGATTAATACCCATTTCCTTTACCGAGTACACAATCTCGTTAAACCGATTAGTGTGAGTTCTGATTATTTTATGCCAGTTATAAAGTAACATAACAATATTTGATTCATCCACCCCATTGTCTCGCAAAATCTTGATCTTAGGTGCAAGAGTAGTTTGAAGATCAAAATCGAGAAGACGTGGAAACCAAGCAATAGCTTTACCTTTTCACTGGATTGAAGCAAGTTACTAGATAATTGAAAGAAGGAATTATATGATTCTTTAAACTTCTCCGCAATACCTGAGGGCGCCAAGATAAAACTTTGGCAAGATCGAGGCTTGAGAAGCTTTTAGAGTAATAGAACTCAAGCTTGGGCAGAATTTTTTTGTCAGCTTCGGACAAAAGCAGTGGTGGGCATCTTTTGATGAGGTCTGAGATTTGGGTTTGTCAGAGGCCAATGTTATTGAACAGTGTAAGCACCTAGTCTGCGTTTTCTGGGGTTTCAAAATGCACTGTCTTGGATGCCTTCAACGCAGATTCTGGAGACAACCCACATGAGTTAATGAGGCAAGAGTTGCTTGAGACAAATGTTGGACACATAAAATTTGGAAATTTGTTATGGGCCATTTTCACGTTTTTTCTCCTACCAGGCCACACGAGTTCGGCTTCTTGTGATATCGGAACATCAAGAGTTATCATAAATTTGTTGCAAGTATATTGATGTTAAGGGTTTGATTCCATTTATATTGTAACGGAGATAAATCTATCGAGAAGTTGAAGGAAGAAGATATGTCAGCTGCCAAAAATAAAGTCAACAACCAAATAAACTGAGAATTGTTCATGGAGAGTCGAGCTGAAAAATGAGGAGATATATGAATTTTTGTGTCTCTGGTTTTATAATTTTCGCATTATAATGAAAATAAAAGATACATAAAC
The DNA here is from genome assembly GCA_026212285.1 of Bursera cuneata. Taxonomy (NCBI): domain Eukaryota; kingdom Viridiplantae; phylum Streptophyta; class Magnoliopsida; order Sapindales; family Burseraceae; genus Bursera; species Bursera cuneata. Next base: position 69,405 of record JANLJB010000920.1, on the reverse strand, counting down.
GTATTTAGTTATGAATTCTGTGTTTCCATTTGAGTAAGAAGATCAATCTTGTTTAAACAGATCTTTCAAAGGGTTATTCGGTGAAATTTTCCATCTTTAAAGCAACCAACCATTGAAACTTTTCTCCTTTTTATCGTGGAGATGCAAGAGTCTGATAAATTGTTTAAAATTACTATTTTATAGATTAGGCGATTAAGGAGACAAGTAAATAATCTCTTCTAGTTTCTGCTAAAGAAAAATACAGTCATTCTCCCATAAAGGAAAACTTTACTCCTCCCTCAACTGATGCAGAATGACGCCTCTTCTTTCTGTCAGTAACACGTACAAAATTCCCAATTCTCCTTCATATATTCAAAAAGGTAGAATCAGCCATCTCAAAGTCAAGTTAAAATCGCTTGCTTGCTTGCATGCAAACATCAAAGCCAGTAAGTAAAAGGTTTAAAGTTCAATTGAGTCATACCATGCAATGCCCACAAGATGAAACTGATTTGAAGTACTTATCACTTCCTACCTACCATATTTCGTCTGTTCCTTGGACTAACCCCATCCCTTGAAACACTAGTACAATATGTAGCTTCTGATCCAAAGTTACATCGGGCTACAGTGGTGAAGGCATGATCTGTCAAGTATTCGGTTTTTTTCAGGCTTAATTTCTTGGGCCTCACCATCAAATTGTTGCACAAGCTGTAACATCCATGGTTTCTTTCTCCTTTCTTTGGATTTAATGATATTGAAACATTTGAAATTTGAAAGAAAGGGTTGAATTTGGCTGGTTTTTTTGAACAACTGGACTCCTAATTAATCAATTAACAAATTCTTATAAATAAATAATAAGAAAATATTAGAATTTTTTATTAAAGAGAAATGTTACTCTTATAAAATTTTGTACACAAAATTTATATTCAAAGTCTTATCACGTCAATCAAATATCCGCAAACTTCCCATATTGGTATTAATTATTTGTTTAATATTTGTCATAAATAGCAATAATGCAAGAGATTTTTAATGCTGCTGCACGCGGGAACCATAAGACCACATCGAGAAGATCCGGAATCCCATTACCACAATCACCTCGCCGACATTTGGTGGATGAGATACGGTTACTTTACTACGGTTCGAAAGCAGCCAAATCAAAAAGGTTACATGTGGCCAAAACTTGTCCAAGTCAAAACAAAACCACTTTCTACCTGATAACCGGCTGCTTCCGTACCATCCGTCGCCACCACCCCGATCATCAACCGGGTACACCCAGTCACCGTCACCGCTTTTACCTGCTGTACGTGTACTACATAATTTTTAGCGGTAATTACATTGGCTCTGAAAAAAACAAATGAACCACTTAGTTTTCTAAATAACAGTGAACCTCCTGTTCTATTGGTTAAAAATTAAAAATAAGCTGTGGAAGGGCATAAAAGTTATTCTAAGATAAAATTATATAAATTCACATTAAAAACATTAATATTTTTTTTAAAAAATTATTTTATTAATATTTTATCTTAATATTTTATTTTATTAATGGATAATAACTATATTGAATTTTCAAAATATTTTTTATTAAATTTATTGTTTGATTTTTAATCCAAATTTCTTTTTGTTAATTAAAATTTATTAAAAAAATATGGAGATAAATATGTCAACATATCATGAGTACTTTAATTTAAGTAAACGGAAAAAGTTAGCCAGGGGTTCAATGTTTTTTCTAAAACCACAGGTGGTTGGTTGTGTTTTTTTCGAACATGAGGGGGTGTCTTGGACTTACCCCAATTATGCCATTTATAGCATTCTAACCTACTACGCACCACCAAGCCAGTCATCAGTCATCCCTCCATTAGGTACCGTCCAAATTCTGACACTGAAGCGATCCTATACGTCCGTTTCTGGTTAAACCCCATCTCAACCCTCCGCTTCCACAACGGAAATGCAACTGAAACAACCTTCACATGATGGTTACTAGCTTCGTTGTCTTTAACAAACTTGTATGCTTTCCTCCTCACGCGCTACTCAGGCGCTTAAACTTTTTCACCTCTGCCGGCATGTAAAAGTTTTCTTTTTTTTTTATTAAATTAACGTTTATTAAATATTGTTTTAAATAGCTTAATCTTAAAGTACACTTAAAATAACCTAACTTAAAACCAAATGTGATACATTAATGGAAGAAATTCAGTCAAGGAGCGTGGGGTAGCTTTAAGTGAGAGAATCGAACCATTGGTTGGCTTACACGTGTCAGTTAGTGGTTGGCACATCAAAAAAGTGTTGTGTCCTTGAATGTCTTTGTCCGGTCTCTCAAGTCTCAAGCTTGCATTCCAAGTTAAAATTAATAAATGCAAAAATATTCCCATTTCCTAATATGGTTAAATAAAATACAATAAAATCAAAGACCAAAGGAGAGCCAGAGCTTATGCATATCATCACTTGATAACATCTTTTAGTCATTACCAACATCCCATTCATTTTGATGCCTAAGTTATCCATTGAATCAACCGAGCCAATCGATCACATATATTGTCTTTTAGTTATTACATGTAATAATACGTTTTGTTTATTATATTTGTTAAGAGTAATTAATGTAATAAAAAGGAGTTTACGCCATGATTACGTTTTTAACCTTATTGTTAAGGTGGATCTATGCATGCACATGTTTTGTTTGTAATAAAGGTGACAATGATAAGTGAATTTTTTGACAAAATATTTCAATTTGACTCAATCTTCTATAAGTGGATAACTAAAAGTTATCTCGAAATGAGGTAATTTGCTAGTTTGATGATAGTGAGTTTTGTCCCAAATTTATTTTGGGTTTTAGCATCAACTAATTTGAAAACTTATTTAGTAAAAATTTGGATTATAATCAAACTTTCAAGTAAACTATAATCAAATTCAATTGAATTTAATGCAAAATTAGTTTTTTTTTTAATTAATGATAGAAAACAATAATTTTATCTACAACCAAAGCTGATTTCTAAATATATAAATCGCTGACCACTATGTCCATTTTGGACATGAGTTTGATGCTGGATTTATCAATAAAAAGCTTATAAAAATAAAATATTCCAAGTGAGCCCAAAGAGATGTTACTAGAAAATTAAGACTTTAAGAGGAGCAAAGTAAATTATGGTACAGTCTGCGACTTTTACCATTTTTAAGGAAGATCCTCCTATCATGCCACGTTGCGTTAAACGTCACCCATCTTGTCACCCTCTCCTGCATCTGTACCTGCACCAGCCAGCCACTCTACTATTTTAATTAGATTAAATCCTCATCATCACCTTTTCGTAAATAACACCTTAGCGAGAGGGCAATTTCGTCACATGATCAATCATCCAATCACGTGCCACGAGTCAAGGACACGGGAGTCTTTTCACAGACCTACGCAGAGTATTCCCGGTAATTTCACCTCCGTTTGGCGCGTATATAAACCAACACTTTGACACCTCCCACAAAAAATTATTATTAAAATAAAAAAAACACACAGAGAAATAAAGATCAAACAACAACTACAATCGCTTTGAAAACTGAAACTCAAGGGAGTGCTTGTGCAAGTGTGTGTGCGTGTTGGTGTGGGTGCGTAAGTGGAAGTAGAGAGAAACAGAAAACCCAAAAACCCCAAACAGAACATAAACAGTTTTTTTTTTTTTTTTTTTTTGGGTGTAAATCAAAGGAAGAAGTGGAGAGGAAAAAAAAATNAAAACCCAAAAACCCCAAACACAACATAAACAGTTTTTTTTTTTTTTTTTTTTTGGGTGTAAATCAAAGGAAGAAGTGGAGAGGAAAAAAAAAGAAAAAAAGACACGCATACGCGTACGCACAAACACGAACACAACCAAACAGTCCGCTCCGATTCGATCGGGGTCTCTCATTGTACATACATTCAGGAATTCTTCTGTCCGGTTAGCTCTGCCCTTGCGCGCGTGCGTTCAGGCGTCCGTTCAGCATGGAGCGGTACGGTCCGGTCAGTGAAGGCTCACAGTCCGATCCGGCACCGGAATGGACCGCTCCGGGAACCGAAACCGGACTCGAAGGTCAGTTAAATTGGAATCATAACCGTTTTCATATCCGCATTTTTCAATTTTGTTATTGGAATTGAGTGTGAATGAGATTGTTTGTTTTCTTGTGATCTTGAATTTTGGTTTTTGTGTTTATTTTGTGGAAATGTGTTAGAGCCTATGTGGCAGTTGGGGCTGGGAGTCGGTGCGGAGTCTTACCCGGAGCGGCCCGACGAGCCCGATTGTATCCACTATTTGAGGACCGGGTTTTGCGGGTACGGGTCGAGGTGTCGGTTCAATCATCCACGTGACCGTGGCGGGGTAATTCTATTGAATTCCTCTATAATTTTTTAGGGCTTAATTATTTGTATGCTTTTGATTGATTTTTGGAATGTGATCATGTGTTTTTTGCCGTTCATCTGCTTTGATCTTGTCAAACATAGTAGGTTTTGTTGCGTTTTGTTTGTCTTGAAATTGTGTGATCAAATTTATGTTGATTAGATTTTGATTTAATGGTGTTGAATTTAGTTGATTTGGTTTGTTTTGTTGAGCGGTGATTGAGGTTTTCATGATATTTGGAGATGTGTGCTTGTTAGGTTATGGGAGCTACAAGAGCTGCTGGAGGAGAGTATCCAGAGCGGGTGGGCCAGCCTGTGTGTCAGGTACTGAATATCTGTTCTTATGGAGATGATTTGATAAAAGACAGTGTACCTCGTTTGCCTCTTTTTGTTTAAAGTATATTTTCTTCAGTTATCTGTTATGCGGATACTGTTGAGAATAATCTATTTCCACCGCAATTCGCAACACAAATTTACATTCCAGTGTGGCTTCCCAATAAGAATACAACACACACTCTTCCGTACTGTTGGATGCGTTGAGCCCATCACTGGACATTTATAAAATTTAGTTTTTTTTTTTTTTTTTTTGGTTATGCTATTGTTTCTGTATGAACTACTGATGTGCATTGTCACACGAGTAGGATTTTAGTTTAGCAATTTTACTGTGTATGTTTAGACCCTGGAGTTAGCCCTTAGCTTTCTGACTCTGATCTTTTCATTTGACAGTTTGAGAAAGTTGCAAGTCTCTGTGGTTACTGATTATGTTGTTCTTACCAAATTTGCAGTATTATATGAGAACTGGGACATGTAAATTTGGTGCATCGTGTAAATACCACCATCCTAGGCAGGGAGCTGGTTCTGTTAGCCACGTGTCGTTAAATTATTATGGTTATCCATTACGCCCGGTTTGTATTTTTTTTCCATCAAGTTCTAATTTTCCGTATTTTTATCATTCTTGAATCATATTTCATAAGTACACAGTTAATCTTACTTAAAACTAGAGTTCTAATTAACAACAGGGTGAAAAAGAGTGTTCGTACTACATGAAAACGGCACAATGTAAGTTTGGTGCAACATGTAAATTCCATCATCCACAGCCAGCTGGCATACAAGTTCCGGCACCAACACCATCACCTCAAGGTGTGCCTGCACAAGTACCTGCACCAACATTATATCCACCGTTGCAGTCTCCATCTGTTCCTTCAGCTTCACAATATGGAGTAGTAGTTGCTAGGCCTTCTCTATTATCAGGTTCATATGTGCAAGGCCCTTATGGTCCTATGCTGCTTTCCCCAAGCATGGTTCCCTTTCAGAGTTGGAGTCCTTACCCGGTAGGCAGATAAAAAGCTTCCTCCAATTTGACCATTTTGTCATTTTATGTACAAATTTCTTTAATTTGTTATTGCAACCTAGTGCAGGCACCTGTAAATCCGGTAGCCTCTCCTGGTACTCAACAGACTGCAAGTTCAAGCTCATTTTATGGGATGACACCACTATCTGCTTCTGCACCTGCCTATACTGGAGCTTATCAACCCATTCTTTCTTCTGTGGGTCCTTCAAGCAGTAGCCAGAAAGAGCAGTCTTTTCCAGAGAGACCTGGCCAACCAGAATGTCAATATTACATGAAAACTGGGGATTGTAAATTTGGATCCTCATGTAAATATCATCATCCTCAAGAAATGATTGTACCAAAAATGGATGTCACCCTCAGTCCCGTGGGTCTTCCTTTGCGTCCAGTAAGCACCTTTTTGCTACTCCTTTCCATTATCATGCATTACATGAGAGCACAAACTATTGGAAGATTTGATTTATCCTAATTTGTTTTAAAATTTGATATTTTTATCGCTAGTTCCTTTTGTGTAAAATATGTATTGTGGTTACTAAGATATGACCATGTAATGTGGTTCATTAAAAATAACTACATAATTTGATATGTGGCTAGCTCCTAATGGTCCTTTGAAGCCTTGGAATTGTGGGTGCCTGCCTGAGCATATGTTGCAGATGCCATGTATATAGCCCAAATTGTTTTGTGTCCCAAAATCTCTAACCAAAATTTGTTTTCTGTCACCATGAAATTTACTGTTAGAGAAACTAGGTCGTCTGGGTCCTCATGAGCACTCATTCCACTGCCACCCCTTTGTTTGGCCATCAGATATAACGATGGAGATGTCACTTTGCAATTATCCATTGAACCATTGGGTCCTTCTGGATGATTTCTTCTATTTGCTATGTGAATCTCTCTCTCTCTCTCTCTCTCTCTCTCTCTTCCTTCTCTTTTGAATAATATGATTGACTATGTAATAGCTCTATTTGTCCTTGTCTCATTTTTGTTTGACAATCAACACCATGTAACTTCTCTATCAATTTAATTAATACTTTGCTTGTCAATACCTCTAATTCTCCTTATCTCATGTCCTAGCTTGCTGAGTTGGAGTCTTAGAATCTTTAATTCCGATATCTTATCCTTGATATTTTGTTGGATTGAATTTCATTTTTATTTCATTGTTTTTAATGCTCAATCATGGAATTGGATACACAGAATTTTTCTTTTCTATTCAAACCTCTTTGGTCAAAACAAAAAAATGTTTCACATTGTAATGTTTTATTTAGTCTTGAGAAAGAAACTTTTATATCATTTTCTCTTAGCTTTCTAAATCTGTAGAATGTTTCCTCAAACATAATGTTTTCTTCTTGTGTTGGGCTTACAGATGATGTGAGTATGTTCAATCACAAATCTTTTTCCTAAATAAGTAAGGTCGCCATGTGATTTGTAAGATCCTTTATGACAATAAATTGCAAGATCCTTACTTCCCTCTATCTGGTCGTCCGTGCCTTCTTTGATTTACTGCTATGTATCTAACAAAAATCAATTAAGGTGGGGATGGTTACACGATCACTGTTAATTACTATATGTTTATTGTTTTCATAGCATATATTTGTATGCTGAAATTCATCTTACATAGGTTGTGTAAGACCTCTAATCAGATAATTCTTTTAAAACATGAAATTTTCACTGTTCTGTCTGCTTTATGAGTTGATTTGTCATTTTTAGAATGTTTCTGAGAAGATAATTAATGAGTTATTCCCATGAGAGATCATCTCTCTTAGATTCTTTGACACTAATTCCATTTTTCTTAATCAGTGACATAACAGTATGTTCTTTTGGCTTCATTCACAGCCTTCACATCTTTGCTTAATTTTTTGATGAGTTTGCTGTGGACTATCTAAATAATTAGAGTTTAGAATCTGGTAAAGAGATTGGCTTTCATCATTGACATTTGGAAGTTGAATAACAAACGAACATGGATTCACTGGACTAAGAACTTTCTGGAATTCATATAAGAAGTTATTTAACAGTTTGCTGGTCTTGGTGCTGCTAGAAGAAGCTTTAGGGGCTTCAGTTGGACAATTCTGTGCCCTTTTCTTTCTTAATCATGACTGGTGTGTATCCTTGCAATTTTTTATTTATTTTTGGTTATGGAGAATAAGCATTGTGGGATATTTATTATTTAATGGTCATCTTGGCCTCAAAGTTGGAGCAAGCAGAAGTTAATTTTGATGGATGGGCATATGTAGCATGGTGAAGTAGTGTCTGAATCTATTTTGTAAGAATTTTTCTTGTTGTCTATTTATTTGTACTCCCTCCAATTAGGTTAATGTACATGCTTATGATGGCAATGCTTGAATACTTACTCCAATATGGTGTAGTTTATTTTTTGTGTAAGTTTAATTAAAAAAGGAAACCCTTTTTATTCCTTCTTATTGGGCTCAATTATTAGATTAAGTCAAGGGATCTTTGGAAAGTATGCCACAAATTCCTGTTAAAGACTTAATGTAATTTATTCTTTTTTCTCTTTTGTCCCCTCTGTGCATCATTATCTTGCTTGTGTGGACTGTTGTCTACATTCTCTAGATATTCAAATACTTCAAAGATTTATCTGTACATTTCTGTATAGATCTTGTGGCCAGAATGGCCATTTTTTACTTGTGTTGACTCCTGGTCTATTTTTTGTAATTACTCTTCTTCACTTTTCTTGTAATATATATATATATTCAGGAGTCTAGTTAGATACTTATCATTGGTTGGTGTAGCAAACACTATTTTGGCATGGAATATTTACATTGTGCACTCATGCTTGACTCCACTGTAGATCTATACAGTCCATGTTACATCTGAAGTGCAAAATTTAAATAGATACGGAGTGAACCTAACACCCTAGTGTTTAGCATTAATTTCTGAGGATATTTTGTTTTGTTGCTGAAGTTGGGGTTAAGAAAAAAAAAGACAATATATAGTATGCAAAATGATGATTATAATGTTATTGATGCAGTTATATTTTCTTAAAATATACTAATGTGGTATATGTAAATAAAATATTTGGAGATTGATGATGAAATCGGTTCCTGTTAGGATTTGCATGTTGCTCGTTAAATTCTTGATTCCCATTAAGTTATTATCTTTTATACTTGAAATGGATTCTGAGCTCGTGCAAGAAAGATGACTCTTCTCCTTTCGTCTCTTCAAACCCTCTGGATATCCAGATGACTCTTTTCACAGAGAAATGAAGAAGGCACCAAGGTTTAACAACTAATTCTTAACATGAATGAAATCGGGTGTTTTATTTTGATTTACATAAATAACACCCCTATTTAACAAGGTTAACTAGTCAGTCTTATTGAATAATTGCATGGGATGAACATCTTTTCACCTGGCAAATTGAATGAGGTTGCTTTTTGGTTGAACTGTAGGCTACACTGTGGAAGCTAGAATGAATAGTTCATAGATTTGATTGGGAACGCTCATGAAAACAATATAGGATTCAGTAATGGATATTTGTATAATCCTTCTGAATGAGCCTAATACCCTCTGTTTTTGGGTTGGTCAATGTCCTGGCATGTCTGCCTGGTAGTGTCATCTTTATCGATTCTGTTTTAGTAAATGCCTACCTGAGATCTATCATTCACATTCTTCATGCTCCACATGTTATCATCATCTGAGATTTCTTAGTACATTAATTTTGCAATTTATACCTATTTAATTTGGGAGAAAATTTCTTTTATTTTTATGTTTGCAATATCATAAGTTAAATATGTGAAAATATCAAGTATAGTTGATTTGTTTTGTTTCATGTCTACTTAGTGGGTACAATCAATTGTAGGTTTAGTTGATTTTATGGTGCAGATATTGGGGAGATGGGATGGTACTAGTACTCTGGGCAGTTGGAAAGATGTCAAGCCATGAACTTAATTACTAGCCTACATTCTATTTTTTTCTTGTAAATATAAAGTACATTCTACTCTGATTATGTCCTTTTTGATGGCTACCATGTGCGCTCTTGGACCTTCCTCCTGTGATATGTAGTTTTTGGTGCAAATGATGTTTATTATATGGTTTCAGTTCACTTGAAGAAAGAATCAGATGGTTCTCACTGAGTTTGCTCAATGGAGCTACTTCTTTGGTTCTATTTCCTATTGACTGGTTAATTTTTTCCTAAATTTAGTATTTGTCCTTTTTTCAATTTTTCATTTTTCTATGGGTATAATTTGATTTTATTTCTCCTAATTGTTTGTAAAATTTTCATTTTGAAGCAGATTTTTCTCCAGCTATCAACCTCTCCTATTATCTATGTCATCTTTGATCTCTTCTCCTTTTTTATTGTAGGCCCAAAAAGAAAAATAAATATTTTAATCCTTCTGGACATTCAAATTGTATTGGACGATTTCGCATAGCCGATCATGACATTTGTTGAAGGGGGTTATTAGAAGTTTGTGAATATGATGCAAGAATCTGACCTTCTATAAAAGTTGTTTATATCTGTCATTGAGGAAAGTTGTAGTACCTATATTTTGAACTTACTGAACCTCAGTTTCTTGCTGCTTTTCGGAGAGAGATGTGGGTCATCCTTTTTGTGTTTTAAGATTCTTTATTCATTTCTCTTATTATATTAGCCTTATATTTGCTTGTGCTACTCCTAGTAACTCATCCAGTCATGCATCAACCAATATATATCTCATCTCTTTTCTGCTATATATTGGTAATTATTAGGCATCTAGAATAAATAAAAGTTGTTATGGATCTGATTTTTTGTTTTGTCAGGGTGCACGTCCTTGTACTCATTACTCACAACGTGGAGTATGCAAGTTTGGGCCTGCATGCAAATTTGATCATCCAATGGAAACACTAAGCTACAGCCCATCTGCATCTTCTCTTGCTGATATGCCAGTCGCACCCTACCCTGTGGGATCTTCAATTGGTACCCTAGCCCCATCGTCCTCATCTTCAGATTTCCGGCCAGAACTTATTTCAGGATCCAGCAAGGACTCCATTTCAACCAGAATGTCTTCAACAGTTAGCACATCTAGTGGGTCAGTGGGTTCAATTTTTTCGAAGAGTGCACCTGTTCCTCATTCAAGCTTGCAACAATCTGGGCAGGGTTCTGGCTCCTCAACTGCTGGTGGCACAAGCAGCAGTGGCACTGAGACTCGTACTTCAATCTAAGCGAGAAGAAATCATTCCTCTATTCGATCATTCATGAACCAAAACTTATTTTTTTATGCAAGTCATCAAAATAGGAGGCTTCATTTCTCTGTTACAGTTCCACAATTCAGGTCTAGCCCACATAAGCTCTGATCCTATCTGTGTCCATATAATCTTTATTTGGCTGTCCCTTTTTATCTTGAATAAGCCATGACCAACTGTCAGGACTCAAACTCGTATAGCCTTTACACCTTGCTTTTGAATAACCACGAAAGAATCTGCAGTTCCATTAGGCACAGACCTTGTTTACTCCTCCGATTTTTGGAGTTGTGTTTATTTATGCTCCAACCTTTTTTCGGATCTTTTTTGTTCCAACCCACAGCATTCTTCTTTTTACATCAATTGTGTGTTCATGTCTATCATTTTTAGACTTCCTTAAATTTGGGAACAAGCTTCCAATTCAACATAGAAGAGGAATTTGAAGGTTTACTTGTTCCCCCACTTTTTTGTCTGGGTTCTATTGTGAAAAAGAGAAGCAATTAAAGAGACTCGAAGGAGGCATAACCACTCTACCTCTATATGGGATTAGATACATAGTTATGTTGTGACAATTGAAATGCTTGACATGGCTATTGATAAATTTATTATGGTATACAAATATATGAAGAATCACTCTTTGACTCTAATAATTATTCTTCTCCTCTTATTCCATCTCTTTATTTAGTTATGAGATTGAACTTCACTTCTTTTGGGCTTTGCTTTACTTTTTCATTTAGGTTACTTTGGGCATGGATGATTTTTATATCAGTTTGTTAAAGTGATAGTTCAAAGGAATTACCATCTTTGCCAGTGAAAGAAACATTAACCCGAAACATCTATGCGTCAAGTTTTCTAGGAATTCTCTGCAATAGCTTGATGCTTGACCTACATGAATGTGAATAAATCCCTGGTTGAGCTCTTATTAGAGAAGCAAATGAAAAAAAAAATGGCATTTTCTTTGATAATCTTTAGATTTATGTGGACGGGAAACTATCTGGGTAGGAAGTTATTTCTCCGAAATTTGTTCGCGACTTTGTCGCTTGTAAATATTGTCATGATCCCATTGCATTCTTTGAAACCTGTTTTGGTCTATTATATATGTTTGGGTCCATGTATTAGCTTTCAAACATCAAGAGGGGTCTATGTGCTGGTATACTGTGAATCTTTGATGAAGATTACTTTAATTACCTTTATCCATCTCAATAAGAATGTGTATAATTCCATGGAGGTAACAAGAAAATTTTCAATTTGAACCTTTCTACTTTTTGCCTTGTTGGAGAGTGGAGACTGCAGTTTGGGAATATAAAATAAAAAGATGGGGAATTTGGAGACAGCAACTAGTGGGTGATCCAGTGGTTGGGATTTGGTTACCGTGCCTAGCTTGTCTTGCAAAACAAGTATATAGTTTTGACACTGTTTGATGACTGTCATACTCATACATAGGCTAGCAGCTGGTAGTTTTCCCAAGGCTGTATCAGTAGTTATGCATCTATTTCAGTTAGCTACTCTTTCTTCAGCTTCAGTGAATTTGTTGAAAGTGACTTGCTTGCTATTGATACATCTTCTCCGTAAAATTTAGTATATGATAGTGGGGCCTTTATTTCTATTAATAAAAATTTACATTGCTTCACTCCTATTTTCTTTAATTTACTAACTTTGAATTTATGTTTAGAGATTCCACCAAAACCCTAATTATTAGTCTATTAAAAATTGTTCTTGTAGGACTTGAATTGCTGAAGAGCCCATACTTATAATTAATTCATTCCAGGGCTATGCCATATAATATATAGTGATTAGTGATATCAAAGGATTATATATGGTCTTTGAGCAATGACTTGATTGTCATTAGAGTAACCTCCAACATTATTATATATAGCTGTCAATAGCTGTAAAATACATACATACATACATACATACATATATATATATATATATATATATATATATATATATTGATTCAAAGCAATTAAAGGTCATCAATAAACTGCTGATGGGCATTTAAGTATGGAGGCAAAAGATTTAACAAGATCATTTAGATGGTCCTAAAGCTAGTATGGAAACATGAACTGAACTTCTTTTAACAGAGTTAGATTCTTTTGATTTGATAATTCTATTATAATTTTAGAAAGAAGAAAAGAAAATGAAATAAAGAATTTCTAATGTCAAAAATCATCTAATAATTCTATAGCTTGTAATCTCCAATTTAAAAGTCAGTCAAAGGTTCAAATTAATCATCGTAGGATCAATTGGAATGGTATATCTTACAAAACATTCAATACGTATTAAGGTTGTAATTAGTGTTGGAAGTAAAAACAGTTTAAAACTCAATATACATGTAAGAAAGATAAAAATAAAGGAAGCAACAATCTAGCTATAGGCTTGCTCTCACCTTCCAAACCCTCTCATTCAATCCACAATTGAAGTTACAAATCTTTGTTGTCTATATATAAGGCTTTCACCTGTGAAAATCCCTTTAAGCATGTAACTCAAAAAACCTGTAAGTAAGGGCTGAATAATAATTAAATTAGCTTTCAACCACAATGGTTCATTGAAGGAAATTAAACGCGAATAATAATTAAATTAGCCAACAGTTGTAAGCTTTAATGAGCACTGGTACCTAGTTTTTAGGATGCACTAATCCTTTGACAGGTTAGGGTTGTCGAAAAAAGAGAGACATGGTGGAGCCATTATTTGAGACTATAATGACCAAATTTACACAGACAAGCTATTCAAAAAAGCATGAAATTAGCTGTTGTTGCTATGACTTGTAAGCTTAATCGAGCTTTTTGAACAATTCTGTTCAATCTTTTGTGGTAGATAGAACAATATTAATAGACATTCCAAATCTCCTCGCTAGCTCACAGGTGGAAAGTTTTAGTATAATTAGAGTTAAAAAGGGCAGAGAAAAAGGAAGAGTTTTGCAAGAAAAGCCAAAAACACTAGATAAAGAAAGTGCATATAAACAGGCATAAAGTGATACACTTATAAATGCACCCTAATAATTAATAATCACTCAAAAGAGCGAATACCCAAAGTCAACTACATCACCAAAAGGAGGAACTGATGGAGAGCAAGTCGATGAAGGGATAGCTTGAGGCAGTAACCCGTAGCTAGGATTCTCCATTATAGGATTCAATGCAGCTCCCATGCAGCTGCCGTCGTCCAACATTACCGTAGGGTTGCTGTTGATCATGGCTGAGAGTTCACTGCAATTCAGCTCCCATGAGTTCTGATCACACCAAAATCCATTATTGAGTTCACCCCAATAAGGAAAATCTCCTGGCTTTGATGCCATATTCGTTGGCAAGCTTGTGATATCCAGATCAGGAAGTGCATAGTTGTCACAATGTGATTGACTGTCCATATTACAGCTTGTGTTAACTGAGCCAAAGTTTTGCTCATTTGAAGCAGTGGAATTGCTGTACTTGGAACTCTTAGTAGAGTGATTTGAAGGAGGGTTCAAGCAGTTATCAGGAACTATGCAACCCAAGTAGCCTGAGTTAGAATCAGTAGAGAAGAAGAAACTTGTATCATCCACTGACCCATATGGAGTTTCAGTACTGTTGTCACTATTATCATTGGATGGGATATTGGAGATCTTAGTCTTGGAAATTTCTGGCTGAGATGGAGTGTTGTGATGTGTAGATTGTGATTGTTTAGTACTCTGACTACTGTTTGTGAACTGTGAAGGTGGCAGAAGAGCCTGAATATCATAAGGCGAAAGAAGAGAAGGGAAATTAGGGTTGTCAGAGTAGACAAAGTTGGTTCTTGCTTGTGTGCCTTTCATGGAAAGTGCAGCCCTATCATAAGCAAGAGCTGCTTCTTGAGCAGTATCAAAAGTGCCAAGCCAGTGCCTCTCTTTCGTTGTAGGGTCTCGAATTTCAGCAGCATATCGACCCCAAGGTCGACGCCTGACGCCAAGAAACCTTCCAGGCTCAGCCTGCTTTCTTCGACCTCTCCTCTCACCAGGCTGTGATGGTGGGGGTGTGTGACGCTGAAGGAGAGTGAAGCCACCCATTTGAGCCTGCAGAGCTACTGCAGGTTCATAAGCAGCTTGGAAGGGTTTATCTAAGGTTTTGGATGTTGTGGACATTGCTAGCTATGAATTGATGTGAAGAAATTTAAAATGTTTTGGTAGATAGTGTGTGTGTGAGAGAAAATATGAAGAATGGAAAATGATGATGACGATGATGTTGAGTTGTAATTAGATTTAGAGATTGTGTAGGGAGGAGGAGAGTGTAGTAGATAGGAGAAGCTTTGATTCTGAAAGGAAGTCTGAGTGTGAGGTGAGGAAGAGTAGGGAAGCATAGGCAAGTCTTTTAAAGGCTGTGATTTCAACACAGAAAGAAGGAAAAGGACAATGCCAATGTCATTCCCAACTTTTCCACCTACTTTTTATATAAAATCTTTCTCTCTTTCTCTCTTTCTTTTCTTTTTTTTGTCTTTTTGAAATCTCTATTTAGATTCTATTTCTAAACTACACTCAGTCCCCTCCACACTTCAATTCAAACAAAATCTAACCATGGCTCTACTCTTTGAACTTATAATTATTATTATTATTATTATATATGGATGAAAGTGAAGATCCATCCCTCCCTTCCCTTCCCTTGCAGCTATCAAAAGGGTGGTACGTAAAAGGAGAAGGGTCTATTAATGAACCCTTGTTACTTTTAATTAGTAATTAATTAGAGTCTTTACCAACAGTCAATTATATAATTGCATGCAAATGCAATCATACCATAGAAGATATATAGATGGGTTAACTTTAACTATCATGAATACATTAATTTGAAAACTCAAACGAATTGAAACCATGAAATCCATCAATTTGTATTGTTTTCATATATCATGAATGAGGTAAATATTACATCATATCAGCTAGTCGGTTTCATGTTGATTTAAATAATTCAAGTCACGTGAAGAGCTCTAACAGCAATCAACTTGAAATTGACACTTTATTGTTATAGCCCCTCTCCCATGAGCTATCTATGCATCTAATTATTATTAAATTGTTGAATGCCACTAAAAATCATAATCTCAAAGGAACCATGTAGCTAGGAATGTCAAACTTATTAGATTTAGAATAATAACCATGATTGAGTGGTGGGTAGGATTAAGATTGATTCTGTTTATTAATTTTTGAAAACAAGAAAAGGGAAACCCCTAGTTTTTGCTTGACTAGTCCTTGAGAGTCTCAAATGTTTGATTTAATATATGTAAAATATATTGGTTGTGATTATTAGTAAGTGTTGTATCAGCTCCATCTAGCTAATATGCACATGTGAATCCGCATTTTATGCAAAATAGATCAATCAAATTACTTGCTAGTTCTTGTCTGCTTCATTATTTTCAAAGGGAGCAGTTAAGGTCATCTCTAACGAAGATCAGACTAAGCAGAAAATGCCCCAAGTATATATATTTATATATATTAAGATATCCTAAGAAGACTCCCGTGTCCAGAATCATGGAAACAACCAACCCACATCAGAGTACAAGCCAAAGAGGGTCCCTTCATGATGTATTTTTGTCTCATAAGTCAAAAGTTTAATCCAATATCTTTTATTTGACGGTTTCTATATGATTTTTACTATAATGTTTCTATACAAATTAGGATTGATTAGGGTGCATCGAATGGACGGATATCTCGTTTTATATCGAAGTTAAAATAGAATTGAAAATATCAATATCCAATTATCATTTATACAAGGCAACACATTGGATGCAATGCATTCTTGTAGCAAGATAAATTCAAATTTTAGGTGTAATTACCTTGTGTAAAACTGAATAATGTAGCATTTGACTGCGGTCTCTACACGGCAAATTTGTCTGTCATGTTAACATTGATTAATTAATTAATATTAAGCTTTGTTGAATATAATTAAGAGTCGTATTTGAATCATTAGCAGTCGGCGCCTTGTCGAATCCTATGATTAATTAACCTCTCTATGGAGTGATGATCAACGAGATCCATATTCCTGAATTTGAATAGTAGAGCGTAGCTGGGGCCTGGCCTACCAGGAAAAGAAAGAAAACTTGTAGAAAAGTCATTGATTTTTCAAAGTTGTGATTTAGAGGAACATGGAGTTTTTGTCTCTCATCTCATAAAGTAAGTAGAAAAGGCTACAGTCAAAAGGGCAATCAAAAGCTTAAAACAACACTTTGTAAAGCAAAATCAATCAATTAATTAATCAATTAAGCTGCAAAAACAAATGCATTAAGTGGGTCACTAAGACAATATATACTTGATTAGTAGTTTTCACATGGGGGGAATTTAATTAATTTTAATTTATCCTCTTTTGATTAACCCTAACATGCCTAAAATGGCATTGGGAATGCCAACAACACTAATGATAATCAAATGGGTCAACCTGTTTTCTTGTTTTTAGCATTTCCCCAATTTCTAAATCAATGCTCTTATCATGACTTGCTATTATACAAATTCTCTAATTGTAATATGATTATGGACCTAATACTAATAATACAACTCAAATCAAATCAATCAATGAAGAAAGTGAATGGTGGAACAAAGAAACATATATAAGATATGAAGGGAGAAAGGGCTACTCATCAAATTTTAATTAATGAATTGATGTATTATATAAATAATAAATAATTATTTGTTTCTTTTAAGAAATGACATGGGCTACCATTGTTAGAATCTATGACCCTTGACTACTCCACTAAAGATTTGAAGTAGACAGGATTCATTCCATTTGACCCTATCTAAAAGATGGACATACATATCCCCTATATATATACAACATGCTATCATAATGCTTATCCCCTATCATAATTTAATCAATCAATCTCTTCTTTTTTTTTTTTAATTATATATCCCTCGTTCTTGCTGTTAATATATATAAATCCTTTCAATTCTTTTTGAAAAAACTCAAATGATTGATTAGATACAAGTTGCTGATTAAGAAAATATGTTATCTATGTACATTCTTTTTTACTTGGACATAATCAAGATGAACATTAATTAGATTTTGCAGCTTAGTTATTCGATTCTAATTATTAAATTGCATCTAATATTATTATACTTGTTTTCACCTTGTATAATTAATGAGTGTATATATATATAATTAACTTGCATATGATCATTCATTTGAGTTTTTTCAAAAAGAAAAGCAAAGCAAAGCAAGAGGTATGCTTGCTAGGGTTAAGTCATGAAAAGCAAAGCAAGAGGTATGCGTTCCTTTGTACTTAAGTTACGATTTAGAGAGAAGAAAGTTCAGTCAAGATGCCGCTGCTGCTTCTGAAAAGGTGTGAGAGCTGAGCTAGCTACTTGGACTACAATGTATACATACATGCATTTCACAAAGAGATTGTTTTTTTGATAAGTTTCTTAAAATAGATATCTCTCTCTTTGTAAATCAAGTGAGTTTGGTAGGGGCCAGCCCAGCCAATATCTCTGAGATTCATCACCTTTTTTCTCGCAAAATTTCTTTCTTGACAGATGGTAGTTGCTTATCAGAGATCAGAGAATTTCTTCTGCGCATTCTCCAGAACAAAAGCTATCACACGTTCTAAAGATCACCCGGGATTTAGGGGAGAAAGATAACCTCATGTCTCTTAAGACTTGGACTTTGACGAAATTCAAGACTTTAAGTGGTGAATTAATTTAATTTGTTCATAATAAACAACAAATGCTTTTTTTGTACTATCCCGTCCCGTGCATGTTCAATACAAATTTTATCAAAAGACTCGTGGGTTGGCTTGGGGTGGTGTGGGGTTGGGGTGGTGAGTATCTCTTCAACCTTTTTCATTGTTCGTTCGGCTTCAGCAGCTCCTTTTTGGTCCAGTCAAGTAGTCAAACACACTCGTGTCATTTATTCCCACTCGGCAATCATGCAACCAGGGCTTGGCTATTATATAATACCTATTTTAATATTCCTTAAATAATGGCCATGTGATCATATATATTAATTATCCTCCTAAGCTTGCATGATGATGATAGTGATGGTGATGGTGATGATTCTTAGCTCAACCCAATATTCATTTCTTCATATAGATTTGATTCTAGCTACGCTAGATATACAGTAATTAAGGCTAATATTAATCTAATTAAGCTTATTAAGTTCATGGCTAGGGAGAGCATACATGTGTTTCTCTTGCATGGCCTTGGAACTTGGAACAAGCTTCAAAACCTAACCATATATATATATATTCATCTTCTACGTAGCTAATTAATTATTTTTAAATTATATCTGCTTCAGTTACGTGATTGTTGTTGACTTATGATCATCTTCTTCTCGTAAACTGTTGTTTATGTCATTAATCAAGGAATAATTACGATGTAATATATCATGTCATCATGACACAATATATGTTATATGTATCATATATCATATCCAATTTTGCATTGCAAATGATCATTTATCAGATGGATATTCTCCCATATGTTTCATGCAGTGTTTTAATTATATTATAAAGAAACTAGTAGCTTATACTTTAATTTATTATTAATCAATGACTTCCAATATAGAAATAGTTGGAAATTTCGAGGTTACGATCACAATATAGTGATTCGAATTCCTATTACATAGATGTTATTAGTAAAGTAATAATCTTGGAGATTACTTCAATAAATGTGGTTTGCAGAAAGTAATATAGTATTCCATATCTTTCTAACAAAAGCATTTGGCACATGAAAAGTATACGTTAGAATTATTAGAGACATTCGTAGGATTGTTCATAAATGGCTCAAGGAAATGGTGTTGCAATGCCGTGATTTGCTATGTATAAAGCTTAATATTATTTGTGAGAAATTAATTATATATATAATCATCTTAACCTAATTATGCAAAATAAAAATTAAATTATAATCAATTTTCAACTTTTATTGGCATCATATCAACAAAATTGCGGAGAGGGTTTCAAGTTTCAAAAATCAGAGATTAAAAAAAAAAAAAATGTTTACAGTCACAACTCACAAAAGCCAACACAAGCGGGCTTCGATATCCATCTTTTTCTCCTATGCCAATGGAAGCTCGCGTGGCGTGTGCCGGCCTATGAGACATGTCAGACCTGACACGTAAAAACTGTTGCCACGTTTTCATCTGACATTCGGGGGACCTAGTTTGAGGACGTGTCGACCAACTTGGTTCGTTCGTCGTGCTAAGATAATGCTGACGCAATCTATGACGTGGCAGGAAGAATGTAATCTGATGAAGATCTAAAAGCGTACGTCGCATGTACGTGGAATAGTTGAACGTAAAACGCGTGAACACTGTGCGAGAATACGAGGTTTAGGTTTCATTAAACCTACTCCCACGGTGAGGATATGTTAGAGAAGCAAATCGAGGAGGTCAAAGATTTAATACGAATAGATGGATGGATGGATTGATTGAGGTTGGAGACCCTTGTGCCTTGTCCTCGTTTTAGGCCAAAATCTACGAGATTTGATTTGCTCCCAGCAGTCGCCTATCCTTTAATGCCAGCCATATACAATCTTGCTAGCTCAAAACATTTGAGACTCGATGTGGGTGGGAGAGCCTTGAGGATGTAATGTTGCATATTCTCTTTCAAATAAGGAATTGGGAATAATCTCTTGATATAACATCATCTAAGAGATATTGTGCAAATCCCTTAATCATTTACACTTGATTAAAGCACAAGTTGGGGTTTTATAGATTCCCAATGTAGATCTAGTTAGTATCATTTGTATGGCAGAAAACAAGGTTTGTTGAACATAATGGTCAAAAATTTAATCTAATTTTGGTTGAACAAAGTTTTATTAATTTATTGCAATTGAGGAATCAACACAGTCACAGACACCCCTCAAGTTTCGAGTTTCCAACGGCCTGCTATAACAGTTACATTCTCTACCTTTAATACATTACGTTAGTAAATAATAGAATTTGACTAAACGAGACCTTGAATGCCCTTTTTCCATCCACTCGTGCTAGTGTCGTTACCTGCATTGAAAGAAATGCAATTATGCAAAGAACATTAGCTTCGTTTATCTCACCCATACCCAAGCACTCCAAATAAGAGGCGCTACATTTGGCAACATTTCATGGCAGAACGCAAGCTTGTTGTATAATCTGCATTTTATCATAGTGAAAGCAAATCCATTATTTATGCTTTTGGCCATTGTGCCCACTGCAGTCTGCCGCATCAACCTCCACAGCATCTCTCACATAACCACTAGTGACCGCCCAATTCCGAGTGCTTCGCCCTAATAAGCCACTGCATCTAAGTTTTAATCATCAAAATACTGCTAAATTCTTTCAGTAGAAACAGTGACAAATAACTATAAACACAGAATCAATAAAAATATACTGCATTATTTATTAACTTATTTATTATATTATTATTCCAGTCGATATTTTACAGAAGCAAAAACCCTCTTAACTCTCATTTCCAGGATAATCGTTAGATCACAAACCACATGCCTTTCCCAAATTGTATCAAAATGATGAAAAGACCAAAAGAAAAAAAAAAATCAAGGTTATACTCATTTTTCAAATTATTATACAGACAAAACAATGAAACTGAGCATTTAAATGTATACCTGCAATGACTGACAGTGAATTAGCATTGACTACAAAGGTACGTTACTTCCACTGAGGCCACTTTATTGAATCTTCTGATCGCTTCTTCACTTTTGATGGACCTGAATTCTGGGCAGAATCATGCCACAAAAACTCCATCTGGAAGGGGGAAAGAAAAAGAATATATGCATTAAAAGACGATACAAAATGTTAAATAAAGTTCAAGGTGGGATTGAGCTGGATGAACTGAAAAGAACACAACAGAAAAGATCGGTCCTAACAACAACCATGTTAAATATCATGACAACAAAAGCCTTACTTTATAAATCACAGGTCGGTTTTAAGAAAAGGAAAAAATAGACTATGGTTTAACAGAAGCAGTTGATCTTGAATGCGTGTGTATTTTGTGCATGCTGAACCATATTATTTACTGCTAGTCAGAGATGCCTAAACAGGAACATGATAGAATGGAAAAATAAGGTAGCCAAAACACACCTCTCCGACGATCACTGTGTCCCCTTCCTTTACGCCAAGCTTCAAGAGAGACTTATTCACACCAGAAGCATCCAGAACATGTTGGAACCTCTTCTCAGACTCTAGATATCTGTTCCCAAAGACCAGTAAAAAAGAAATGAAAGTTCCTCCCAGAATGGGCAACAGTCATTCATCAACATGAGTTTGAAGTATGATGCAAATTACAGGCTTTGCTCAAAGTAGAGACTTTAACTGGTGGGGCATTTGCAACTTTTTTATAAATATGCCCTTCATATGCATAATGCATGCACTATATTACTCTGATTGTAAGTGTGTCTAATGCTCTCTGTTTCATTAAAAACTCAGAAATATAACATTCAAGTCTTCATCAGACAAATGCACATTCTTCATCAGTAAATTTTCATGTATAAAATCATATTCTGCACCCCGAGTAATATGATGAACATGCCTTTTGTTAATTCAAAGGAATTAAAAAATTTAAAATTAGTAGTAAGAAACATACAAGTATTGGCATGGGTTGATATTAAAAGCATTGCACATATCTACGCAAATCAAATGTAGGCAAATCATTCCACAAGCATAAAGCAATTAAAGAAACTCAAACAAAGAAACAAGAAAATGGCAAGCATGTTTGAACTAGATCTGCATTTTTCTGATACATGCACAACTTATATGGCGATGCAGCAATGTAAGAATTAATGCCAGTAAACAGCAATAGCAGTGTTCATAATGAGTAAGAATAATACCGCCAATTTGTCATCTGAACAAAACGTTGCAAGCCAGATCCAACTACATGCCAAGTATTGGAACTACTGTCATGAGAGATCTCAAATTGATCAATAGCGGCACTTCGCTGCTTCTGTACTTTATCAGCTACATGGTTCAAATTTACTCGATCTGTATAATACACAAGAGTATGCACTAATGAAAACTAAATAAGCATTACATAATATCAGAATTAATAGAGTATAAAATATACATGAAAATCTAGTGTATAAAACATAATAAAGAACAAAATAATAATTGATTTAAAAATTAAACTAAATAATTTAACCTTCAAACTCTTGATTGGCTTCTTTATTTTTCCGTATAAGTTCATAAGCCACACAGATTACTTCATGTGTGCCCTCCTGTTTCACTGCACTCATGCAAAAAGGTTCAATCCCACGAGCTTGTAATCTTTCCTTAAATGATGGCCACTTCTCATATGCTTCTGGAAGGTCCATTTTGTTATAGGCAACTATGTAAGGTTTCCCAGCAAGTTCAGGACTGAACAATTCTAGCTCCAGACGAACTGCATCAAACTCAAATTCTGGCTGCTCTGCCGAGCCATCAATAACATGAACCTAAGATTCCAAAATAATAAACATTATAATAGTCTACAACAGGATGACTAGAAAGAAGATATCTAGATAGATTCGCTGGAATAAGAGAGAGAGAACTATGATAATATAATCAGTATGAAAACTGTTAGACCACAACGCAAAGTTAGTTTTTGGCTTTTTCCATCTTTTATAATTAAATTGACACAAAGACGAGACAACTTTATAAAATTTAACAAAAAAAAGCTAATAATATGCTATCATAAAAGGGAATTCTGTACCAGGGCAGAACACCTTTCAGTGTGCCGTAAAAACTCATGACCTAAACCAAAACCCCGGTGGGCACCTTCAAGTAAACCTGGTAGATCTGCTACTACTATGGTAGAATCATAGTCAAATGAAACCACACCAAGATTGGGAAGCAAAGTGGTAAAAGGGTAATTTGCTATTGTTGGCTGCGCAGCACTTATTACACTCAAAAGTGTGCTTTTTCCAGCATTTGGAGCTCCCACTATTCCAACATCTGCTACCAGCTTCAGCTCCAACTCCAACCACCTGATCAAGAAACCATTATCCCTAATGTCCAGATAAAAAATGGTCATGCGAACATACATTCTACTATCAGTTAGGAGGTTGAATGGGGAGGGACATCCCGAAGATGTAGAACATCTACAACCTCACAAAACTATTTCAATAAAACAGGGAGAAGTTCAAATATGCTTGTCACTACTATTCAGTGCCACCAAGAATTGTCAATTACTCAAAATCAATTAGCAACTACATATTATGATAACATTAGATATCAACTTCAGTCTTGAGATGTATATATAACTCCATCCATGTAACTCCCTAACTTATTGAACTTAGATTCGGGTCAAATTGCTTTGGCACTCAAAACACAGAAATTGCTCAAAATTTGAAAACAACATGTATCAAAGCAATTTGAGCTCAAAACAGTAGCATCTCTAACATAATTCAAACCATGCCACATTAGTATCACCTCAATAATAAGTAAATGCTTCAAT
Source organism: Bursera cuneata (assembly GCA_026212285.1). Taxonomy (NCBI): domain Eukaryota; kingdom Viridiplantae; phylum Streptophyta; class Magnoliopsida; order Sapindales; family Burseraceae; genus Bursera; species Bursera cuneata. The sequence continues at coordinate 45,229 of JANLJB010000920.1, read as the reverse complement.
TGCATAATGGGCAAATTTATAACCAATGTGTAATAGACATGAATGTGCTCGAATAACTCACATTTCAGGACCCTCCTCGCCATTCTCTGCTATCCTCGGCACCTTATTCGTTCCAGACTTAAACGACGCGTTTCCTCTGCCACCTCTGCCACCTGGCAACAATAAAGCTTTCTGTCCCGGCTGCAACAACTCCAGCAACACCTCCGATCTTCCCGCTTCTCTAATTACCGTTCCAGGGGCCACCTTAACCACCACATCATGGCCCTTTG